>JBBPBX010040579.1:5132-29300 GCA_038048925.1 Garcialebias charrua
AGAGGAAACTAGCTGAATAAACATTGTATCACCATTTCAGGACTCTTGGATTCCCATAGAAGTTGTCCTTGGCCATTCCCCAACATCCCCTCAAGAATGTTTATGGATCTCACCGGAGAGAACTGGTTGATTATGCCATCCTTATCAGAACTCTTATAGTACCCTCTAGGGGTTGAACGAGTACATAATTTTTAACCTAGACATTAACATAAAAAAACTCGAGCGGCGCTCGAGTAGCCGATGACGTCACAGTGTCTTATGATGCAAAATAAATAAATAAATATAAATGCATGAAAAACGTCTTTACAAAAAGAAAAAAAAGACCAACAAAACATTGGGAGCATTTATTATGCTCCTATCATTTATCATACTGCAGATAAGTCACAGGAAAAACAAAACTATTAGTTATTAATATTAATATTAAAAGTGAAAGTAAGGCGCTGAACCGAAACTTAAAAAACAAATGGGGCCACAGCCACACCGTACCACCGCCTGCAGTGCTGTGCAATTTAGGTTTACTTTTAGAGATTGTGTTTATAGGTTTTTAATAGCTAGAGAGATGAATATTTGCTGCTTTTTGTTTGTGAAACGAGAGAGAAGACGCCGTTTCGGCCGTGTTATATATGTGACCTGCAATGCAACACTGCCCCCTGCTGTCACAATCTACTACGGTGTTCAAAGAACAGAAAATCTACAGGATGATTCAATGAGTAGCGCAATTTATAAAATTATAAACTGTTTTACCTTTTTGACAAGACGGCCTGCTCCATTAACATCCGTGCGCACACAGGAATCCATTTTGTAGCGTCTACTAAAAGCTAAAAGCTACCTCGCGCGCTATGAAATGTGACGTACTACGGGTACCCGAGGTGGACAAAAAAGCCTCGATAGAAGTCAAAGCACTCGATCTGTCAAAAACTCGGGTACTCTGTTAATGCACTAGTGCCTTCAAGAGCGTCCTTGGACATTACTCATTGCTCTCGTCGTCCCCCCCCCCCCTTTCCTGCGTACTGCTGGGCTAGTGAAAGCTAGCCCAGTGCCTTTTATTTAACCTCGAGGTTTCTTCTTTTCTCTTTGTAGCAGCTTTGCTCGACGGCGCTAACTGCATCACTCGCTACCTAGCTAACAAAGTTAGCAGGCTAGCCAGCGAAAGCGACTCGACGAAGAGGACGTCTCCGGACCACGTTAGCACAGCTAACAAGCTCGACTCTTCTTAGCCATGGCTCCAGAGAAGGGAAAGCAAAAATCCAAAAACTCTAAGAAGACAAGCAGGCCAGCGAGCCACAGCTCCCGAGCCTGCCCTAGCGGCTGTGGCTGCTCCCTTTCGGTGACGGACACCCACAAGGCCTGTCCCGTCTGCCTGGGGATGTTGCACGTTAAGACGGCACTGGAATCCCCCGAGTCCTGTCCTCACTGCAGCCAGATGCTTGAGGTCGTGAGGAAGCGTCGCATGGACATTGTGGCCAAGGCCATGGGCAGCACCGTAGCAACACGAGACCCGGACCTCACAGAGGCGCTCACTCCCACACCGGAGCTCGAGGCCGTTGATCTGGAGAACAACGGACACGCTGACTGGGGGGACAGTATGGACATGGCTGCCCTCGTCGGGGACTCCACTGTCGAGTTTGACACGAGAAGCCTGTTACGCGCAGACGAGCTCTCGCTAACAGCCTCGGGTGAAATTTCAGACGACGAAGCAGAAAACGAGGACGAGAGGGAAGAAGAAGACTTCTCCCAGAACCCGACGACAGCTCAGCCAGAGACAGATGTCTCCATCCCCGCTCTGTTCGACTTGTGTCGCAGAGCGGCGGACACACTGCGGATCAGCTGGCTAGAACCCCCACCTCGCCAACAGGTAACGAGGATGACGGGGAATTATTTCTTCGCAAAACAGCAGTCGGCCACGAGGCACAGGATGCCGATTTTTCCGGATTTCCTGACGGAGCTCGCTCGCACCTGGGCTGAACCCAGAGCTCCCATGCTTCTGCCACCCTCCCAGTTCCTCGACGTTGCCGGCATGGAGGCAGCAGGAATCGCCACGTCCCACAGATGGAGGACACGTTGGCGGCCCACCTAGCCCCAAGGACGTCGGGCGCAAAGCCAACTCTGCCTAGCAAAGCCTACCGCGCCTCAGCCTTCCAGCTCGAAAATTGTTACCGAGCTCAGGACCTTGCGGTCCGCGCCATGAACGCATCGGCCATGATGCAGGCCTACTTGGCAGAGAAGCTGCAGGATCTCCAGCAAACAACGAACAAAACGGCTGCGGTAGAGATCTTGGAGGAAGCCCGTAAGGCGACTGACTTCGTCCTCCGGATGATGGGGACCGCGGCTATCGCTCAGGGGAGATACATGGCCGAAGTGGTCATCGCCCAGCGCCACCTGTGGCTGACCTTGACGGACCTGTCGGAGGGCCAGCGGTACCCCTTCCTCCACCACCCGATCGAACCGTCTGGGCTCTTTGGAGGGACTGTGGAGCGTATCCAGAGCAGACTGGAGCAAAGAAGAAAACAGGCTGAAGCCTTACGCGAGGAGATGCCGAGAAAAGCTTTTGCACCCCGCAGAGACACCAATGGGAGCAAGGCCATGCAGTCTCGACACCGCTCAGCCACACGCCATCCCCCGCAGAAAGGCCAGCGTACGACGAGGAGCAACGGCAGAGACCCGCAGCAGGACCACTTCAGGCTGGCCAGTCGTGGGCCAGGAATAGGTTAGTTCCTCGCCAAGCGGTTCCGCCGAGATCTTACTCGACGAACCGGGACAGAAGGCAGAAGTTGGCCTGACGAAACGGGACCACTTTGCAGTTTTACAGGTTTGTCTTCCCATGCGATACGGGAACCCAGACTTTTAAACCCAGACTGAATGTGCGAAAAGCAGCAAAAAGCTGGTGACATTTGTGTGTGCACAAAACAAAATGTTTCTGCTATGTGTGTAAAAAAGACGCTTTGTTCTTTAAAACACGAAAATAAAGTTCCAAAAGCACAACCTACCCTGTGTCTTGACTCAAAAAAAAACAACACCGCACCATTTTTATGAAAATAGTCTTGATAAAGGGAGAGGGCAATCACCCCTCCTCCCTCGTGAAACACAAGGTGTCAGGCAAGACAATGAGCCTCAGCGGGACGTCAATGGTCTGTCTGCAGCAAGCAGACTTCCTGGCGACCGCTGGTGGACAGGTCAGCTCGTCGAAGGCCGAGCGGTGGGGAGGGGGGGCAACTGCTCCCCCTCCCGCACCCGCGATACACGAACAACCCAGAATGCACATGCCTCACCGGTTCAGCGCACACGCTCAGGCCTGGGAGACGTGTCATCCAAACATGTGGGTCATGTCAACAGTCAGTCAAGTCCTATGGCTGTAGTTCCACAAGAGGCCACCCCCATTCACAGGGGTGCTGATGTTAAACATAAACCCAGACCGTGCACACGTCTTGAGGGAGGAAACATCAGCAATGCTGCAGAAAGGAGTGATAAATATTGTTCCAACACACAATATACACACAGGTCACTACAGCAAGTACTTCCTCGTGCCAAAACGAGACTAGGGCTTAAGGCCTATACTGGATCTCAGAGCACTGAACAGAAGGATAAAAACATACAAATTCAGGATGCTCACGCTGAGACAGGTGATCCAGTTGGTGAGACCGGGGGATTACACCTGTACAGTCAATCTGAAAGATGCATTTTTCCACGTGAGCATCTGGAAAAGACACAGAAAATATCTCCGCTTTGCATTTAAAGGAAAAGCTTACGGATTTCTGGCTCTACCTTTCGGATTAAAAACTGCACCAAGATCATTTACAAAATGTCTGGATGCAACACTTAACACAATAATAATAATAATAATGAATTCAATTTATAACGCATCTTTCATCCATCCATCCATCTTCTTCTGCTTATCCGGGGTCGGGTCGCGGGGGTAGCAGCCTAAGTAGGGAGGCCCAGACTTCCCTCTCCCCAGCCACTTGGAGCAGCTCCTCCGGGGGAATCCCAAGGCGTTCCCAGGCCAGCCGAGAAACATAGTCCCTCCAGCGCGTCCTGGGTCTTCCTCTGGGTCTCCTCCCGGTGGGACATGCCCGGAACACCTCACCAGGGAGGCGTCCAGGAGGCATCCTAACCAGATGCCCGAGCCACCTCAACTGGCTCCTCTCGATGTGGAGAAGCAGCGGCTCTACTCCGAGTCCCTCCCGGATGACTGAGCTTCTCACCCTATCTCTAAGGGAGAGTCCAGCCACCCTGCGGAGAAAACTCATTTCAGCCGCTTGTATCCGAGATCTTGTTCTTTCGGTCATAACCCAAAGCTCATGACCATAGATGAGGGTGGGAACGTAGATCGATCGGTAAATTGAGAGCTTTGCCTTTTGACTCAGCTCTCTCTTCACCACGACAGACCGGTACAGCGCCCGCTTCACTGCGGACGCTGCACCTATCCGCCTATCGATCTCACGCTCCAGTTTTCCCTCATTCGTGAACAAGATCCCGAGATACGTAAACTCCTCCACTTGGGGCAGGACCTCCTCCCCGACCCGGAGAGGGCATGCTACCTTTTCCGGCTCAAGACCATGGCCTCGGATTTGGAGGAACTGATCCTCATCCCGGCCGTATCACACTCGGCTGCAAACCGCTCCAGTGAAAATTGTAAATCACGAACTGATGAAGCCAGTAGGACCACATCATCTGCAAAAAACAGAGAAGCGATTCTAAGGTCACCAAAACAAATCCTCTCAACACCTTGGCTGCGCCTAGAAATTCTGTCCATAAAAGTTATGAACAGAATCGGTGACAAAGGGCAACCTTGGCGGAGTCCAACTTTTACCGGAAACGAGCCTGACTTACTGCCGGCAATGCGGACCAAGCTATTTATATATATATATATATATATATATATATATATATATATATATATATATATATATATATATATATATATATATATATATATATATATATATATATATATATATATATATATATATGTATATATATATATATATATATATATATATATATATATATATATATATATATATATATATATATATATATATATATATACAAGCCCAAAACCAGAAAAGTTGGCACGTTGTGCAAATCGCAAATAAAAACAGAATACAATGACTTGCAAATCTTTTTCAACCCATATTCAACTGAATAGAATGCAAAGACAATATATTTAATGTTCGAACGGAGAAACTTTATTTTGTTTTGCAAATAACCATTAACTTAGAATTCAATGGCAGCAACACATTGCAAAAAAGTTGGCACAGGGACATATTTACCACTGTGTTACATCGCCTTTCCTTTTAACAACACTCAGTAAACGTTTGGGAACTGAGGAGACCAATTTTTGAAGCTTTTCAGGTGGAATTCTTCCCCATTCTTGCTTGATGTACAGCTTAAGTTGTTCAACAGTCCGGGGTCTCCGTTGTCGTATTTTACGTTTCATAATGCGCCACACATTTTCAATGGGGGACAGGTCTGGACTGCAGGCAGGCCAGGGGAGGACCCGCACTCTTTTGCTACGAAGCCACGCTGTTGTAACACGTGCAGAATGTGGCTTGGCATTGTCTTGCTGAAATAAGCTGGGGCGTCCATGAAAAAGACGTCGCTTGGATGGCAGCATATGTTGCTCCAAAACCTGTATGTACCTTTCAGCATTAATGGTGCCTTCACAGATGTGTAAGTTACCCATGCCTTGGGCACTAATGCACCCCCATACCATCACAGATGCTGGCTTTTGAACTTTGCGCCTATAACAGTCCTGATGGTTCTTTTCCTCTTTGGTCCGTAAGACACGACGTCCACAGTTTCCAAAGACAATTTGAAATGTGGACTCATCAGACCACAGAACACTTTTCCACTTTGCATCAGTCCATCTCAGATGAGCTCGGGCCCAGCAAAGCCGGCGGCGTTTCTGGATCTTGTTGATGAATGGCTTTTGCTTTGCATAGTAGAGCTTTAACTTGCACTTACAGATGTAGCGACGAACTGTAGTTACTGACAGTGGTTTTCTGAAGTATTCCTGAGCCCATGTGGTGATATCTTTTACACACTGATGTCGGTTTTTGATGCAGTACCGCCTGAGGGATCGAAGGTCACGGGCATTCAATGTTGGTTTTCGGCCTTGCCCCTTACGTGTAGTGATTTCTCCAGATTCTCTGAACCTTCTGATGATATTACGGGCCGTAGATGGTGAAATTCCTAAATTCCTTGCAATAGCTCGTTGAGAAAAGTTGTTCTTGAACTGTTCGACAATTTGCCCACGCATTTGTTCACAGAGTGGTGACCCTCGCCCCATCCTTCTATGTGGATGACTGAGCATGTCAAGGAAGCTGCTTTTATACCCAATCATGGCACCCACTTGTTCCCAATTTGCATGTTCACCTGTGGGATATTCCAAATAAGTGTTTGATGAGCATTCCTCAAATTTCTCTGTCTTCTTTGTCACTTGTGCCAGCTTTTTTGAAACATGTTGCAGGCATCAAATTCCAAATGAGCTAATAATTGCAAAAAATAACAAAGTTTACCAGTTCGAACGTTAAGTATGTGGTCTTTGCAGTGTGTTCAATTGAATATAGGTTGAAAAAGATTTGCAAGTCATTGTATTCTGTTTTTATTTGCGATTTCCACAACGTGCCAACTTTTCTGGTTTTGGGCTTGTATATATATATATATATATATATATATATATATATATATATATATATATATATAAATAAAAAACAATAAAAAATAAAAATACTGTATATACTGTATATTTTTAATAAATAGATAAATGTACAGTACTGTACAGTCACCAAGCACTTAGCCTATCCTAACACAGTTTTTAAAGATGAAGGAGTCAGTTGAATTGTCTCCCTCCTCCCTGCAGGCTCCATAGGGAGCTTGCTCCCTTTATGTGAAAGGGAGACAATTCAACTTATTCCTTCATCTTTAAAAACTGTGTTAGGATAGGCTAAGTGCTTGGTGACTGTCCAGTACTGTACATGTATTCATTTATAAAAAAAAAATAATAATAAAGTAATAATTTTTTTTTTTTTTACTATGTGATCCTACTTACGAATTTTTGACATACGAGCGCCCCCTAGGGACGGAACTCGCTCGTAAGTCGGGGACTACCTATATATATATATATATATATAGGCTCAATAAGATTTACCTGACTAAATAAAGGTTGAATGAATGAATATATAAATATGCCCCAAGGCCTCCTCCACGCCAACAGAATGGAATGGCCTCATATACATACCAATGGCTTTAAAAATGCTAATTCAATTTGTCAGTTTGACAATCCCATGGGTTGCATAGGTAAAATTGTCTTTTTGACAAAGACTGGTAGTGCATGTGTTAACCCCACCCAGGGGTCAAGGGGTCAGAGTTATGAATTATCTGGACGATCTTTTGATCCTCGCCAACAACAGAGCATAAGCCCAGCAGCACTCACAGATGGTGATGACTCACCTGGAGGCTCTGGGCTTTGTCATAAACTTGCAGAAAAGCAATCTGATACCATCCCAGATTACCGTATTTTTGGGCGTACAGATCAACTCCATTCTGTCCAAAGCATGGCTCTCAGAGCCTTGGATTTCATCCATCCGCCTCTGCCTGGCACGCTTTCAGCTGGGCCAGAGAGCGTCTCTCAAACAATGCCAGTGTCTCCTGGGCCTCCTGGCTGCAGCAATTGTCTACATGCCTCAGGCCTTATTAAAATTACGCGCTCTGCAGATATGGCTAAACAAACAAATGTATCCTGCCTCCCTCAGTTGAGCAGAGAAGATATTGATCAGCCCAGAGTGCGTAACAGCCCTGGAACCCTGGAGGGCCCCTTCAGTGTTCACAACAGGCGTCCCGCTGGCACGAGTACTGTCTCGTGTGGTGATCACCACAGACACTTCAAAGAGAGGTTGGGGAGCGTTCTGCAGAAACCAGCATACCCAAGGGATCTGGAAATAGCAGGAGGCAAGGCTCCACATCAACTTCCTGGAACTGAAAGCTGTTTTTCTGTTCATGAAGCACTTTTACAAGAAGGGGCTGATTACAAAACAACACGTGTTAATAAAATCAGACAACCAAACGACAGTGTCCTTTATCAACAGAGAAGGGGGACAAGGTCCCGACTCCTCCTCAGCCTGACATACAAGTTGCTCACGTGGTGCAGCCCCCGAATATTGTCACTCAGAGCAACACACATCCCGGGCGAGCTAAACCATGGGGCAGACGCCCTCTCCAGAGGGCCACTGCTAGCCTTAGAAAGGAGGCTGAACCCGCGTATCGTGGACCAGATCTGGGCACGATACGGGCGGACATCCGTCGATCTGTTCGCCTGCAAAATCAGCACGCACTGCGTCCTGTACTTCTCAATAAAGGAAACAGACGCACCGCTGGGAACAGATGCTCTGGCACACAACTGGCCAGCAGGGATGCTATATTACGCGTTTCCCCCCATCCCCCTGATTCAGGCGACACTGGAACGTGTACGCAGGGGAGCTCTTTCCCTGATACTCATAGCTCCCAGATGGCCACAGAAACCGTGGTTCCCAGAAATGATCTCACTGTTGTCAGGGACACCATGGCAGTTGCTCCCCACAGGGACCTGCTGACTCAGGCCCATGGGCAGCTCCTTCACCCACGTCCAGAACTGTGGCAACTCTCAGTCTGGCTGCTGAGAGGAACCGGCTGATGGCCTCCGGCCTCCCCAGTAATGTCATAAATATGATACAGGGAGCGAGAGCCCAGTCAACTCAGACGCTCTTCGCTCGCAAATGGCGTGTTTTTGAGGCCTGGTGTCTAAAGAGGAATATTATCTCATATTCCTGTGACCTGGTCAAGCTCCTCACTTTTCTACAAGACCTGCTGGAGAAAGGCCGCTCTTTTTCCACCATTAAGGTCTTTCTGTCAGCTATCTCGGTGTGCCACGAAGGCTGGGGAGGCAAATCACCCGGCACCCACCCTCTCATGATACGGTTCATGAAAGGCGTACTGAGAAAAAGCCCCCCCAGTAGGACTTTGGCCCCGGACTGGTACCTACAGTTAGTCCTGGATGCTTTGTGCGAGCCTCCATTTGAGCCTCTTAGCAGCATTAAGATAGATTTGTTATCTTATAAAACTGCTTTGCTCTTAGCTCTTTGCTCAGCTAAACGTGTGGGTGACCTCCACGCTTTATCTGTGCACCCAATGTGTACCAGGTTTGCCCTGGACGGGTCAAAGGTCACCCTGCGCCCAAACCCTGCATACGTGCCAAAGGTTCCAACTCTAAATCCCAGAAGTCTGGACTTTGAGCTCTCAACGTTTCCTTCCCACCCTGTTCTCATTGAGTAACAAAGGAGGCTGAATGCACTCTGCTCTGTCAGGGCCCTAAGTGCTTACATTGAAAGAACTGTCAGTTGGAGAAAAACAAACCAGCTGTTTGTATGTTTTGCCAATGCAGCTGCTGGCAGAGCCCTTTCAAAGCAGCGCCTCTCACACTGGATGACTGAGGCCATAAAAAGGGCGTACAGCAGCAGAGGTCAACAGGTGCCCTCTGGGGTACACGCCGATTCCACTCGAGGCCTAGCTGCCTCATGGGCTCTTTTTAAGGGTGTGCCAGTGGCAGACATCTGTGTGGCGGCCAATTAGGCCTCCACAAACACGTTTGCAAAACACTACAGTTTGGATGTCACAGCATATGATGTCACTCAGGCTGTCCTCTCTAACACACAGTAGAGAACAGCTAAAACGCCTAAAGTATAAAGGCAGAAGTTCTCACAAGCATGCATTTTTCCAAAGCATTTTCAGGGCGTGAATGAATTACGTTCCCATAGTTAATGTGTTGCACCGAGTGAACTGACTGATAAGGGAACTGAAAGTTATGCACCATAACTCACGTTCCCTGAAGGAAGGGAACGAGGTGCAACACATGTTTGCCCTTTCAATGCCCAAGCTCGGTGAAGTGCACTTGGAGAAATGTAGATGGGCGCACGCGTCTTTATACCAAGAGGGCGGGGCCTCTGTGGTGACGCTGACGCCCACCTGCCTTAAAAGGCGTGAATGTATTACTCCAGGTGAACCGTGCGGCAGCGCAATTCCCATAGTTAATGTGTTGCACCTCGTTCCCTTACTTTAGGGAACGTGAGTTATGGTGCATAACTTTCAGTTTCAGGTGGGATTCAATGTCGCCTGCTCTGGCCCCTGGAATTTGATTGTGCTCTGAGTCACAAGTGCCACATTTCAAACTATGGAGCTGCCAACAATGAGAGTCTGGTCCTCGGTGGGCATCTCACTAAGCATGGAAAATCCATTTGAGAGTTGAACGTGTCTGTGCTTGACCGAGGGCTTAATTTTAGTATTATTTTTTTCTTTGGACCATCACCCATTTGTGCTGAGGTTCAGGGTAACTAAATGGAGGAAACTGGTTTGAAACGTGGTTTTGAACGGGAGAATAATCATTTGAGACGTGAACAGATTGTTGGTTAGCTGGGGGTTTCGTTTTAGCTTTAGGCTTACTTTGAGCCAATACTCAGCAGGCCTGTTATTCCAGGTTGCTATCCAGAAGGTAAATTGTAAATGGACTGTACTTGTATAGCACCTTTCTATCTGATCAAGATACTCAAAGTGCTTTACACTACAATCTGTGCCTCATTTACCCATTCACACAACACTACTAGATCTCTACAAAGCTAATTGAACAAATCATTCTAAAGAAACTAATCAGAGCTTTATCACATTCATACACCGATGGGACAGACATCGGAGGCAATGCGGGGTTCAGTGTCTTGCTCAGGGACACTTCGGCATGTAACTGCTGGTGGATTCGAACCCCCAATTCTTGCATTGGAGGACGACTGCTCTAACCACTTAGCTACAGCTGCCCCGCTCAGCCACAGCCGCCCCTTGATGAGGGGCTGTGTGTGCAACCTTCTTGATAAGGGGCACCAACGTTAACCACTTCCTTGTGATGCTGTGTTGTTTTTGTAATGTTTTATCAAATTGTTTGTTTTACAAGTGGTAGACTTTGTCTCTCTTTTTAACAGCTGTGCTGAGCAGAATTTGTAGTGGTTTGTCCTGCTTTTGTTGGAAAACTGATTCTTCTTCTTCTTCTTTTGGCTTTTCACTCTTCAGGGGTCGCCACAGAGATTCATCCTCCATCTCACTCTGTCCCCTACATCCTCTGTCCTCACTCCTACTAACCCTATGTTATCTCTAACTTCATCCATATATCTCCTCTTTGGCCTTCCTCTTTGCCTTTTTCCTGGCAGCTGCATTTCTAACATCCTTCTACCACTGTCCCTCCTCTGGACATGTCCAAACCACTGTCCCTCCTCTGGACATGTCCAAACCATCTCAGCCTGGCCTCTCTAACTTTATCTCCCAGTTGTTCAGCCTGTGCTGTACCTCTGATTATCTTGTTCTTAATCTTATCCATCCTTGTCACTCCTGAAACTTTTCTCCATCCACTTCATCCTGCCTTATTTTTCACCTCTTTGCCACAATTCCCATTTACTGGACAGTGGACCCAAAGTACTTGAAGTCCTTCACCTTTGTGACTTCTGCTCCTTGTAGCCTCACTGTTCCACCGGCCTCCCTCCAATTCACACACATGCACTCTGTCTTACTGTTGGAAAACTGATTACTGAAGACAAATTTAAATAATGTAATGATGATATCAATGTTGCAGGAGTGAAAAGCTGCGATGGATGCATGCACTTACTCCTAACAGGCGCACACGATTCATGCCCTTTGGCTCCCATCAAGAAGGTGAGACAGTGAATCACACACACTGAACTTCCAGGTTTGTGGACATATGTGAACTTAAAAATCACCTCTGATGTCCATCAGACTTTCCTCAGGTGCAGTGTATTATGTCCTACGCAGCTCAAGAACCAGATGAAATAGCAACTGAGATCGGTGATGTTTTTAACCTTCTTGAGCAAACAAATGATGGTATGATAAATCCATTATTCCAAAAATCTGTAGTTACAGGTTTTGTTTGTGATTTTGTGCCTCACATTTCTTTTCATCCAAATGTCGTTCCTGGTGTTTTTGTTCAAAATGTTCCAGGTTGGATGATGGGTGAAAGACTTCACGATAAGGAAAGGGGCTGGTTTCCCAGTCGCGTGATAGAAGAAATCAAGAGTAAGGAGGCCCGTGTTCAGAACCTGAGAGAGGCATTTAGGGTCCAACAGACCCATAAAGGAGAAGGTGGGACGCAGTCAGAACCCAGGACTGGTTTAAGGGCAGTAAGACCCTTTCCCAAGAGCTCCAACTTCACTAGTTTTTTTAAACACAGGGGTGACAACAACTGAAAGAAGAAGAAATACAGTTTGTAGCGGTGATGAATGTCAAAATTGTGTATCATATGCACAAAGAAGAATCTTTTTTGTGACACTTTACTCCTTCATATTTGAATGGTGATATAAACTCCAGTGTTGGTTGACTCAATTAGCTGCACAGGCTGTTTCCACCAACATGTAGGCTTACGTATATTTTGATTTTGAGTGTCTAATTCCTCTGGTTTGAAGAAACAAATGTCACTAAAGATTTTGTAGACAAAATACTTGACATGTGGATACATAAAATTAATGTTTATTCCATTGTATAATATACTGTAGTCACTACGAACACAAGAAAAACAACACAAATTTAATTTACAATTTAATTTACACATTTGTCAAAAACAACACACTGCACTTGAATTCACTACACTCAATTGTCTGTAAACATCTGGGATTAACTTGTGTTTGATTTAAAAGGGGACATTTTATAGCAATAAAGACCCAGACATTAAAATGATCAGGGATGGAAAGCTGAAGTAGAGTTTATTGACAAATTCTACATTCCTCCATGCAGCTGTGGATTCTGGCTGTTCTGCAGAATGATCTGAAAGTTGAACTTATAATAAATTAAATGCAGCTTTCAAATTTACATCTGTATTTTTCCTTTTTCAGAAAAAAAAAAACTGCAACGAACTAAGCAAACTGAGCTTACCGGTAATTAGCCTTGTTAAAAACCCAAAATATGAACTACAAACCCATTTTTCTCCATTTGATTGTGAAGTAATAGGTTTTAAATTGCACAAAATAATTTTTCTCTGTGTACTCAAGCATCTCCGTCATTATATCATGCAGAAATATTATTGTCAATTCTGTGTCCATATACCATCAGTCCACATTTAGATGTATTTGATTCAACTGTACTTGTTTTAAACACATTCATTTTGCTAATTAAACTTGATTTTGTACACATTGTTATAGATGTACAGTAGAACATTGTCTCTCTTTCAACCTACATTATGGAAGTACGGTACTGATCTGCCTTATCCACCCTGTTCCTGACCTCTCTCATGTGGAACTGTTTACATGTATTGGACTTATTTCTTGTTCATCAGGGGGAAGAAGCAGTAAAAGAGCTTTTCTAAGTGGGTAAATGTGTATGCATGTTTGTGTTTTTCAGTACTTATTTTTTCTGTTTTGCAAAACTGCTTTGGTTTTCATGATACATGTGATATTTGATGATTTACTGTCCTCCTCTCTGGGATCTGTTATTCTATACAACTATACCTCATCTCAGCAGGGCTGCCAACTCTGGATCCGAAGGTCCCAGGTTTGATCTGCACATCTCGTGGTGTCTCTGAGCAAGACACCCTATCCCCAATTGCCCCCCATGCGCCCCCAATAGCCGCCCACCGCACCACCTGCATCCCAGGAGTGATGGGCTAAATGCAAAGAGCCAATTTTGCCATTGTATGGGAACATACAGTGATGACAACACAACACAATATTATTATTATTAATTACAACCAGAGGAAGCTGAATTTATGTTTCAGATTAGAAAATTATTTTATGTTCAATGGTTCCTTTGAACAAAATCAAAGACAAAATTAGAAATTATATACTATAATAGGATATAGGAATAAAGATATTAGGAATTATAAATTATTATTATAAGAAATTAATACAAAGAGTGCGATGCACACAAACAAATGAGGAACCAAGAAAATGTGGTTGAAAACTGATATTTGAAGAGACCATCAAAAACCTTATGGTCAGGTTCACAAAGCAGCAAACGTGACTCAAATCCAATCCCCCCACCAAGCCCCCCCACCCCATATCTGACCCATATTAGATTCTGTCAAGGCAGTCTGAACGCGACAAATCCAGGTTTTTCAAACCCAGCTCGGAAATGTTTCATATGTGGTCTTTATAACACATATACAGTATATGATGGGTAAATGCAGCATTTCAGCATTGAAAATGTACTTTCAGGTTTTTATGGTCAACTGCAATTTATTTTTCTGTTCACTGTTTTCTAATGACATGAAGAATAAAAATAAACACAGTTGTATATTAATAATAAAAAGAAAAATAATTTGATTAATATAATAAATATTATATAACATTTTACCAGGTCCTGGTGTGTGTCCTTATATTCATAGAAATATCTAGGGTTTTCTGTTTTCAATAGAACCGAAACAACAAACATGGTTTGATTACTGTTTTTGTTGATTTTAACAGTGTACATTGCAAATGGGATTTGTGTGAGGATCTGTGTGTTTTGTATCTTGTTACCCTATTGTTTTACTGCTCTCCCTCGTGTTGCCAATTCCTACTGCCCCTGTCCCTCATTGTCCTCTCCCAGGTGTTTGGATTTATTTTATTGTTAGCATCTTTTTATTTTCTGCATCTCTGTGTTCCTCCATGTCTGTGCATTATACATTCAACCTTTATTTAGTCAGGTAAATCTTATTGAGCCTCGTGGGCTCATTTACAAAAGCGACCTGCTAAAACTAAAGAATGATGAACAGCAATGGTAGAATTTCCTTAAACAATAAACAATAGAAAAACAAAAGAGAGAAATACATAGTTTTTTTTTTATTTAACAAAGTATCAAAAAACTAGCAAAACATTATAAGGTAGACGTATAAAATCAAAGACAGGAACAAATCTGCATTGGTTTTTGCCAGGATTCCAACAGATTCTGAAAACCATTTAGAGAAGTCAAGGTCGAGAGCTTCAGATCTTTTTGTAAGATATTCCATGAAGCAGGAGCAGAGTAGGAGAAGGCCCTTTTTCCAAGTTCAGTCCTCACTGACGGAACACTGCAGGTAATCATGTCCTGAGAGCGCACGCTGTAGCTGCACTCACGCAAAGACATGTAGGAGGAGATGTATGAGGGCAGCAGACCAAGAAGTGATTTAAAGATGAAAATGTACCAGTGGAAGAGTCTGCGTGAGGTTAATGATGTCCAGTTAACCAGTGAATACAGGGTGCAGTGGTGGGTACGATAATCACAACCAGTTATGAATCTTAGTGCACCATGATAGACAACATCCAACATCCGCAGGGTGCTTGTAGGAGCATTCATGTAGAGAATGTCACCGTAATCAATGGAGGGAAGGAAAGTCACAGACACAAGGCGTTTCCTAACATTCAGTGATAGACATGATCTGTTTCTGAAAAAGAAACCCAGTTTAACTTTCAGTTTCTTCACTAGGTTTTCCACGTGGAGTTTAAAAGAGAGATGCGAATCGACCAGGATACCCAAATATTTATAGGAATCAACAAACTCAATAGGGACACCATTTGAGGATAAAATCAGAGGAAGATCTGCTGGGACCGACTTCCTACTTGAAAAAAACATCCCTTTTGTTTTATCAGCATTTAGGACAAGTTTGAGACGGAACAAATCTGACTGGATGATGTCAAAAGCAGATTGCAGTAACTGGAAAGCCTTAGCTACTGTTTTAGCTCGGCAATAAACAACTGTATCATCAGCATAGAAATGTAAGGATGCATCAGGGATGCTCTGACCTACATTAGCTATGTAGATTGTAAAGAGGGTTGGTCCTAAAACTGAGCCTTGTGGTACACCATTTTTAACTGTTAAATAGCTGGAAGAAGTACCGTTATGTTGAACACATTGCCTCCGATTGGAAAGATAATTAGAAAACCAACCGATGGTGTGATCAGAGAAACCGATTTCTGAGAGCTTATGACACAGGATGTTATGATCCACAGTGTCAAAAGCTTTAGACAGGTCTAAGAAAAGTGCAGCACAATAGTCCTTAGCATCCAATGCTTCAACAACATCATTCAGAACCTTCAGAGAAGCAGTTGTTGTGCTGTGTTTTTTCCTGAAACCAGATTGATGAAGAGGTAAGATGTTAAATGAGTCCAGATAATTTTTGATCTGAGAGTTTATCAGTTTTTCTAGAACCTTGGCTAAGATGCAGAGTTTAGAGATCGGTCGATAATCCTCTCAAAGCTCATTTTCTGTTTCCCTCTGTGTTTCAGAATCAGAATCAGAATGCCTTTATTGTCATTGCACAGAAGCACAACAAAATTACATTTCAGTACAGCCCGTCCAAAGAAACAAAAAGACAAACATGGGTAGATGGGGTGCCTGAGGCTGCAGCCGTCATGGGAGGCACTGCCCTTTTCGTTAGATAAGGAAAAGGGAAAGATGAGGTTTAAAAAAAAACATATCTCACACTGTGTCCCTAACGGGAAGTTTGCATAAAAACCTCAGCACAAACAAATGCAAAAACAATGTGTGCCATTCAATTAAAAGTTGCACCAATACTGTAGTATTTTTCTAAATGGAACTGAAAAAGAGGAAATAATGAAAATGGTAAAAAATCTCTCAGACAAGAGATCAAAAGACTGGGTGGACATGGATATGATGTTTGTAAAGGACATAATGAGCCATGTTATTGAGCCGTTTACATATATATGTAATTTATCATTTTCAACAGGAATATTTCCAGATAACATGAAAGTAGCTAAGGTAGTTCCTCTTTTTAAAAATGGTGATAAATGTGTTTTCAATAATTATAGGCCAATATCCTTGTTACCACAGTTTTCTAAAATTCTAGAAAAACTATTTGTGACCAGATTGGATCAATTTATTGATAACAAAATATTTTAAGTAGCAGTCAGTATGGGTTTAGAGAAAAAAACTCTACATCAATGGCTCTCATGGATTTAATGGAACAAATAACTAATGCTGTCGATCATAAACAGTACTGTGTTAGTGTTTTTGTTGATCTAAAAAAAGCATTTGATACCATTGACCACACCATTCTCCTTGAAAAACTAAATAAATATGGTATTAGAGGACCAGCATTACAGTGGGTATCTAGCTATTTGAAAGATAGGAAACAGTTTGTGCAAATAAATGATGTTAGATCTGACCTCCGTGATATCAATTGTGGAGTTCCTCAGGGCTCTGTGCTTGGACCAAAGTTATTTATTTTATATGTGAATGACTTGGTAAATGTGTCAGGACTTCTTAAATGTGTTCTTTTTGCCGATGACACCACATTTTTCTGTTCGGGTAAAGACATAAAACAGATTTTGGATATGATGAAAACAGAATTTATAAAAATACAAACTTGGTTTAAATTAAACAAATTATCTTTGAATCTAGATAAAACTAATTACATGATATTCAGTAACAAAAAGAGAATTGTTGATGACAATCCATTTGAAATTGAAGATGTTGTGATCTGTAAAGTGAGTGAAGTGAAGTTTCTGGGTGTTATCATTGATGACAAACTGACATGGAAACATCATGTAAATTCCATTAAAACAAAAATAGCTAGATCAATTGCAGTACTGTATAAAGTCAGGGATTTTTTAATTGATAAAGCTCTGCATATGTTGTATAACACAATCATTGCTCCACATTTAATCTATTGTATTGAGGTTTGGGGAAAAGCGTGCAAAACAATTACAAAGCCTGTTTTTATTTTACAAAAGAGAGCTGTAAGAGTAATCACCAGAAAACATTTCAGTCACCCATCAAACACCTTGTTTCTTCAGCTAAACTTATTGAAATTCCAGGAATTGGTAGAATATAGTATTTTATCAGTTATGTATAGGGCTCATAATAACACATTACCTTTAAATATCCAAAGAAATTTTATAAAAAGACAAAGTTGTTACAATCTCAAAGGGACAGAGATATTCATCAAACCACAATTCAGAACCAGCTTAAAGGGACGGTCTACCTCAATTCAGGGAGTTCGATTGTGGAATGCTCTGGAGAGTGATGTTAAAAATGCAAAATCAATGTGTACATTTAAGAAAAAGGTCAAAAAGGACTTGCTCAAAAACTATATATGATGTAACTTAGTGTGTTTGTGTATTACACTTATGTTGTACTTATGATGTAGCTTAGTGCGTTTGTGTATTACAGTTAGAAAAATTAAGTAGAGTTATTCATTTTGTGACGTAGTTTGTGTATTACAGTTAGAAAAAATTAAGTAGAATTATTCATTTTGTGATGTAGTTTGTGTATTACAGTTAGAAAAATTAAGTAGAATTTTCATTTTGTGATGTAGTTTGTGTATTACAGTTAGGAAAATTAAGTAGAATTATTCATTTTGTGATCTAGTTTGTGTATTACAGTTAGGAAAATTAAGTAGAATTATTCATTTTGTGATGTAGTTTGTGTATTACAGTTAGAAAAATTAAGTAGAATTAAAGCTGCAAGCAGCATTGAGGCCCTCGCAGCTTAGCGCCGCTCGGACCTTATTGAGGCGACCGCGCGAGCTCCAGCTCGTCCGCTCGGTCGCCATTTCGAAGTCTCTCGTGTCTACTCCGCACCAGGGGTGCACGCACAATAAATCTGGTTCAGATCGGATGATGTCTCACTGAGATATAACAGTTTGAATAATCTAGGGGGCGCTATGGAGTTATATGTTAAACCACAATATCAATGTGTCCACAAGGGCTCACTGATGATGCACAATAAATCTGGTTCAGATCGGATAATGTATCACTAAGATATAACTGTAGTAATAATACAGGGGGCGCTATGGAGTAAAAATTTACATACCATTATCAATGTGTGTAGAAGTGTTCACTGATGAATCATAATAAATCTCGTGCAGATCGGATAATGTATCACTAAGATATAACTGTAGTAATAATATAGGGGGCGCTATGGAGTAAAAATTTACATAACATTATCAATGTGTGTCGAAGTGTTCACTGATAAAGCATAATAAATCTCGTGTAGATCGGATAATGTATCACTAAGATATAACTGTAGTAATAATATAGGGGGCGCTATGGAGTAAAACTTTACATACCATTATCAATGTGTGTCAAAGTGTTCACTGATAAAGCACAATAAATCTGGTTCAGATCGGATGATGTATCACTGAGATATAACTATAGACATAATGTAGGGGGCACACTTGAGTCAAATGTTAGCCCACCATATCAATGTGTCCACAAGGGCTCACTGATGATGCACAATAAATCTGGTTCAGATCGGATGATGTATCACTGAGATATAACTATAGAAGTAATGTAGGGGGCGCACTTGAGTCAAATGTTAGCCCACCATATCAATGTGTCCACAAGGGCTCACTGATGATGCACAATAAATCTGGTTCAGATCGGATGATGTATCACTGAGATACAACAGTTTGAATAATCTAGGGGGCGCTATGGAGGCTATTTGCTAATTAGCATAAACACCTGTTCAAGGGGTGGGTAATGATCGATCATAATGATTTTGGTACTCCTCAGATCAAATCTGTGGAGTTTAGAACCAAACGTATGGTGACGGCGTTACGTCTTACTTCGCCACGTCACCACGCCCACTTGCTCCACCCAAAACGAACAGTGCTGGAAAGCTTGTTACACCAACATGTCTTCGGTGACTGGATACAATGTCACGTTGATTAGGTAACAGGGGTCCGATATGGACCGTTCAATGTAAAACTTTACACTTCCTGTTGTCAGGGGGCGTGGCTTAAGTGATGTCATGATTTGACCATACAGTTTTTTAGGGGACCGGATGTGGGTCAATCACTGAAGATTTGATGTATTAGAAAGTTTTCGTGTAAGAGCTGTAAGCGTTTCGTTTTTCATGGCGAGATGTCCAACTTTGAGGTCTGGCCCCGCCCCTTCAGCATGCATGAAAACGCACAGTTTTGATAACATTTGTTCCCCCGTGCCTTATAAAGAAACTGGCCAAGTTTGAATCAAATCGAGCGAAATCCCTAGGAGGAGTTCGTTGAAATGCAGAGGCTGTAAACGGCCAAAAAGGGGTGAAAATTTGGTCATCGTTCCAAAATGGCCGCCTTACCATTTATCGTACAACATTGGTGCCAGAGGGTTTTCTGTGCATCTTGGTGAGTTGGACAAGTGTACCAAATTTCATGATTCTACGTCAAACTAAGGTCAATGCGGAGGGTATTTTGAATATTTCTAGGGGGCGCTCTTGAGCCGTTTCTGTAGCGATTTGCTAATTAGCATAAACACCTGTTCAAGGGGTGGGCAATGATCGATCATACTGATTTTGGTACTCCTCGGATCAAATCTGTGGATTTTAGAACCAAACGTATGGTGATGGCGTTATGTCTTACTTCGCCACGTCGCCACGCCCACATGCTCCACCAAAAACGAACAGTATTGGAATGCTTGTTACACCAACATGTCTTCGGTCACTGGACACAATGCCACGCTGATTAGGTAACAGGGGTCCGATATGGACCGTTCAACGTAAAACTTTACACTTCCTGTTGTCAGGGGGCGTGGCTTAAGTGATGTCATGATTTGACCATACAGTTTTGCGGGGGACCGGATGTGGGTCAATAACTGAAGGTTTGATGTATTAGACTTTTTTCGTGTAAGAGCTGTAAGCGTTTCGTTTTTCATGGCGAGATGTCCAACTTTGACGTCTGGCCCCGCCCCTTCAGCATTCATGAAAACGCACAATTTTGATATCGTTTGTTCCCCCGTACCTTATGAAGAAACTGGCCAAGTTTGAACCAAATCGAGCGAAATCCCTAGGAGGAGTTCGTTCAAATGCGGAGGCTGTAAACGGCCAAAAAGGGGTGAAAATTTGGTCATCGTTCCAAAATGGCCGCCTTACCATTTATCGTACAACGTTGGTGCCAGAGGGTTTTCTGTGCATCTTGGTGAGTTGGACAAGTGTACCAAATTTCACGATTCTACGTCAAACTAAGTCAATGCGGAGGGTATTTTGAAATTTTCTAGGGGGCGCTCTTGAGCCGTTTCTGTGGCGATTTTTGCCACGCCCCAAAAATACATAATTTTTCACCAGTCCTGATGAGTCCGCCAAATTTGGTGAGTTTTCATATATGATAAAGCCCCCAAAAGGCCACTTGAAGAGGCAGTAGAATAAAAATAATAATAATAATAATAATAAAAAAAAAAAAAAAAATAATAAACACTACAATTACAATAGGCCTTCGCAGCGCTTAGCTGCTCGGGCCTAATTAAAGCTGCAAGCAGCATTGAGGCCCGAAGCAGCTTAGCGCCGCTCGGACCTTATTGAGGCGACCGCGCGAGCTCCAGCTCGTCCGCTCGGTCGCCATTTCGAAGTCTCTCGTGTCTACTCCGCACCAGGGGTGCACACGCACAATAAATCTGGTTCAGATCGGATGATGTCTCACTGAGATATAACAGTTTGAATAATCTAGGGGGCGCTCTGGAGTCACATGTTAAACCACAATATCAATGTGTCCACAAGGTCTCACTGATGATACACGATAAATCTGGTTCAGATCGGATGATGTCTCACTGAGATAGAACAGTTTGAATAATCTAGGGGGCGCTATGGAGTTATATGTTAAACCACAATATCAATGTGTCCACAAGGGCTCACTGATTATTCACAATAAATTTGGTTCAGATCGGATGATATATCACTGAGATATAACTATAGAAATAATGTAGGGGGCGCACTTGAGTCAAATGTTAGCCCACCATATCAATGTGTCCACAAGGGCTCACTGATGATGCACAATAAATCTGGTTCAGATCGGATGATGTATCACTGAGATATAACAGTTTGAATAATCTAGGGGGCGCTCTGGAGTCATATGTTAAACAACAATATCAATGTGTCCACAAGGTCTCACTGATTATGCACAATAAATCTGGTTCAGATCGGATGATGTATCACTGAGATGGGACTATAGAAATAATGTAGGGGACGCATGAAGCGCAAGTTTGAGGCCTGGCCACGCCCCTTTAGCATAAACGAAAACGCAAACTTTTGATAACTTTTACTGTCCAATGTGTTAAGGGAATGTTAACCAAGTTTAAAGGCAATCCTTCAAAATCCCTAAGAGGAGTTTGTTTAAATACGCAATTCAAAAACATCGGAAAATGACCTTTGACCCAAAATGGCCGACTTTGTTTTTGTTTTGGACCAGGGTTCCAAGAGACTTTTTTGTAGGTCCTGATAATTTACACATGTATACCACGTTTCATAATTCTGGGATAAAGCATGGCTGGGGGCTGATTTTTAAACTAAATTCTAGGGGGCGCTCTGGAAGAATCAGGCCACGCCCACTACATATTGGACTGCAGTCCTGTCGAGGGATGGATAAATATAGATCTTAGTGAATTTGGTGTAGCTGGGAGCTTCTATTAGGAAGTTATTTTAGCTTGATGTTTCATGGAGAATGGCCAGATTTGAGGCTTGGCCACGCCCACATGCTTTGACATAGAAAAATTCTTTTGATAACTTTTGACCTTCAATGCCTCAAGATAGTGCTGACCGAGTTTGACGCCTGGATCTCGAAAGCTCTAGGACGAGTTCGCTCAGATATGACGTAAATGAAATAGACCAAATTGTGACTTTGACCTAAGGCCACGCCCACATGCTTTGACATAGAAAAATTCTTTTGATAACTTTTGACCTTCAATGCCTCAAGATAGTGCTGACCGAGTTTGATGCCTGGATCTCGAAAGCTCTAGGACGAGTTCGCTCAGATATGACGTAAATGAAATAGACCAAATTGTGACTTTGACCTAAAATGGCCGACTTCCTGTTGGCTTTGGACCATTGCTCCAAGAGACTTTTTTGTAGCTCCTGATGAGATACACATGTGTACCAAGTTTCATTATTCTAGGATAAAGCATGGTGTCAATAGACCTTTAAATGTCAAAGTTATAGCGTTTCGTTTGTTTCGGCGAGTACGCCAAGTTCACCGCTCCACCACGCCCCCTGAACATATACGAAAAGTCAATTTTTTTGATAACTTTTAAAGGCCCATGCCTTAACTGCATTCTGACCAAGTTTGAAGCCGATAGGTCGAACGCCTGAGAAGGAGTTCGTCAAAGTTCGACATGAGTAAAACTGAAAAATGACCAAAATTTGACCTTTGACCCAAAATGGCCGCCTACCTGTGCATTTTAGAGGGTACCTCCAATGTACTTTTTTTCTTGAATTGGGGAGATCTACATATGTACCGAGTTTCAGATCTCTACGACTTACGGTTTTCCCCAACTCACGTTAGGGGGCGCTGTTGAGCAGTTAGGCCACGCCCACTTGCGATTACACCAGATTCATAAAATTTTCATTGGGGGACAATTTTGGGTGAAGTTTGGTGAGTTTTTGAATATGTTAAAGGCCCCAAACGGCCGCGCGAAGTGACGGAAGAATAATAATAATAATAATGAAGAAATCGAGCGATTACAATAGGCCTTCAGCAGAGCTTCGCTGCTTCGGGCCTAATTAAAGCTGCAAGCAGCATTGAGGCCCGAAGCAGCTTAGCACTGCTCGGACCTTATTGAGGCGACCACGCGAGCTCCAGCTCGTCCGCTCGGTCGCCATTTCGAAGTCTCTCGTGTCTACTCCGCACCAGGGGTGCACACGCACAATAAATCTGGTTCAGATCGGATGATGTCTCACTGAGATATAACAGTTTGAATAATCTAGGGGGCGCTCTGGAGTCACATGTTAAACCACAATATCAATGTGTCCACAAGGGCTCACTGATGATGCACAATAAATCTGGTTCAGATCGGATGATGTATCACTGAGATATAACAGTTTGAATAATCTAGGGGGCGCTCTGGAGTCATATGTTAGCCCACCATATCAATGTGTCCACAAGGGCTCACTGATGATGCACAATAAATCTGGTTCAGATCGGATGATGTATCACTGAGATATAACTATATAAATAATGTAGGGGGCGCACTTGAGTCAAATGTTAGCCCACCATATCAATGTGTCCACAAGGGCTCACTGATGATGCACAATAAATCTGGTTCAGATCGGATGATGTATCACTGAGATATAACTATAGAAATAATGTAGGGGGCGCACTTGAGTCAAATGTTAGCCCACAATATCAATGTGTCCACAAGGGCTCACTGATGATGCACAATAAATCTGGTTCAGATCGGATGATGTATCACT
>JBBPBX010040580.1:0-25533 GCA_038048925.1 Garcialebias charrua
TATATATATATATATATATATATATATTAGGGGTGTAACGGTACGCTAAAATCACATTTCGGTTCGGTTCAACTACAAGGAGAGCTCGGTTCGGTTTATTTTCGGGTTTTTTCGGTACAAATTTTTTTTTATTTTTTTTACAAAATAAAGACTTACAAAATGTTTATTTTGAAAATGTGCCAAAAATATGTTTGTATTGTATTGTAGTAATAAATAAAAGTGACCCATTTGGATGACCAACAACACCACCAGCCTGATCAAGAAAGGTCATCAGAGACTCTACTTCCTCAGACGACTGAGACGAGCTGGTCTGAGCAGCCCAGTTCTCACCTCCTTCTACAGGTGTGCAGTGGAGAGCGTCCTGTGCTCCAGCATCAACGTGTGGCATGGAGGCTGCACAGTTGCAGAGAGGAAAGCTCTACAGAGAGTGGTGAAGGCTGCACAGAGGTCTGTCGGAGTCAGTCTCCCCACCATCACAGACATTTACACCTCCAGATGCAGGAAAAGAGCCACCTGCATCATGAAAGACCTCACTCACCCAGCACACACACTCTTTGCCCCACTCCCCTCAGGACGGAGGTTGAGGAGCATCAAATGTAGAACCACTAGACTGAGGAACAGCTTCTACCCTGAGGCTGTTAGACTCATGAATGAATAAATAAAAATAAAATAAAAATAAACACTGCAAAATATCACATCATGCTGATGCTGATCTGTTTTCTTGTTGCTGTGTTCATCTGTGACCATCTGCTCATACAGACTCATGTTCGTGCTGCTGTTTATAATGATGTTTTTCCACTATATTAGGGCTTAGTGTATTACTAGTTGATGTTTTTCTTAGTTAATTCTAGATGTTATTACTGTTTTTCTCTTGCATTTGTTGTTGGATGTAACTGGGACCCCGTGTACATAATCTCGTTTTCATCACATGTACCACATGCGGTGCAAATGACAATAAAGACTCTCTGACTCTGATTTTAAATAAACAGCACTCTACAATAAATAAACTATACTAACAATAATAAAAATCTTAATAAATACAATAACAGTCAGAACAATAAGCAGCAACAGACTGTTTACAATCTAACTAATCAAGTTTTTGTCCAGTAGCAGCAGTGTGGCTGTATTTGTCCTCATTACTGTACTCACAACTTCTTCTTGGTGGGACAGGTGGGACTGTGGGAACAGTTCAGAGTTCAGTTCAGTCATCACTTAGCTGCAGGTGGATTTACCTCTGTCACAGACTGGAAATAAAAAACAAAAGAGATTAAAAAAAAACAAGTTAATAAGATTATGATTTTAAAAAAAAAAGATTATTTAGATAATAATAAAACAATACCTCTTGAACAATTGAATCTCTCACTCTTCATCATGGCAGGCAGGGCTTTAATCTGGTCCAGGGCTTGTTGTTGACAACATCAGTTAGTTTTTTCATAAAGAGCTGAACTTTTTGAAGTGTTGACGTGATGAATGTCTCATAGCGACGCTCAGTAACTTTAAAACCTGCGCATATAACAACGTTCAGACAGATTCAGTGATTTAAAAACTCACAGCTTGTGTTATTGCTCTGGACCGCTCTGATTACCTGATGAAGGAGTTTTAATGCAGCTGTTGTTCACGTTCGGATGAAGTTTTAATACAGCTGCTGTTCACGTTCGGATGAAGTTTTAATACAGCTGCTGTTCACGTTCGGATGAAGTTTTAATACAGCTGCTGTTCACGTTCAGATGACAGTTTCCAGCGCGTTCACGTGACGTGTTGCTGCTGCGTCACGCACTCAGCTGCTGCAGTCTTCATGAAGTCCACACAAGCTGCGCGTGCGCTCATCTTTTGAAGAAAGCTATAACGTTCAAAAACAGGAGACCGCACGAGATGCTAACGGCTAAATGCTGCGCGTGCCACGCGAAAATAGGTCCGTGCTGAAACGCGCCCAGGAAATTTTGTTCCGCGGTGCATATATTCCCCTGTTAAGAACGTTTAATGAGTGAAAAAATAACCGAAACGGTACGCAGGTGGACCGAACCGAACGTGGTGTACCGGAACGGTTCGGTAAACCCATTACAACCGTTACATGCCTAATATATATATATATATATATATATATATGTATATATATATATATATATGTATATATATATGTATATATATATATATATATATATATATATATACAGTATATAGTATGTTTTATGTTATGCTAACAGTGGTGGTTTGTGTGTCTGTACTTGTCCTTGATATTTGAGTTTTCAGATGTGACATTTCTGCAATGACTGCTCTCTGGGCTGCTGCCAGTGATACAGTGGAAAACGATCAGATGAAAGACGATGTGGACTCACATTTTCTACAGAGGGCAGTCCGAATAGAAACTGCCCTACATACTGCTGTTTCTGCAAGCGTCATAATTTCGATCTGCAGTGGTTATTTGCTAAAGTTAAAGGGAAAAAAGGATTAAAAATGGTGTGTGTGTACTTATCAGCAAGGAAAAATGACTCTCCCTATTCAAATCAGCTCAATTACAAAGCTCTGGAGAGCTATCCCTAAGCAACCTTTTCACTGGCTAATCAGTCAGAGCAAATTGCAGAGGTGAATATTTCACACTCTGCAGATTTGAATAAAGACGTCATGATTATTTCACAGTTGTACTGTACCCTTGAATAATTTTCAAAGCCATCAGCTGAAACCTGCATAAACTCGCAGAGCTTTTGACTTAAGGAGGAGACGGAAAAATAAAACAGTCAAGGGGGAGAAAAGCAAACATAAGGGTTGTCAGTCAATGCGGCGCGCTAATTGGGTCGATCTCTTTAGAGGAGATGAATGAAGAGATTAACTCTCCCTATGTGTCCAGCGAATCTCCCCCTCCGGCTCCAGGTAAATTAGCCGATGACAAGTTGACAGTGGGAATTCTGCTTCTTACTCTGACCTAAAGCTGCAATCATTTTTACAGCCTGGCTTCTACTGCTCCTGTCGCTAGCTTTCTTACGACACATTTTGTTCACATATTGATTAATTGTGGCATTTGTTTACAGGGCTCGTTGACAAGATCTTGACTGACTAGGTAAACTCTGTCACGTGTAATTGGACTATAAAAATGTATTGGCATTTTATTTTTATTCTATGCATCTAAAGAACAAGATGCCCGAGGACATGGCATATACTGCTGCTCTCCGCACACTCTATAGGCTGAGAGGGAATGGAAAAGGCAGGTCAAACAAGCCTTATAAAGACAGATGAAGAGTGATAGGAGAACATGGGCACAAAAAGGTGTATCTGTAGAACAAACTATACTTGACCCTCAATTATTTTAGTGGATAAGCTTGCAACATGATCCTTAAAGAGAAGCTAAAACTCAGAGTGATGGTGACACTCCATTTCTCCACAGTTTTTACTGCTTTCTCTAGAGAAATGAGATAAAAGGAAAGGGAAGATAGAAAGAAGCTCCAGTCAAAGGCGCAAATCAATAGAATTCCAAAGTGGAGATTGATTGATAATGTATAACATTATTATTTGTTTCTACATTATTATACATTTGACTTCTTTTTTTTTTAATCAGCTGTATATCTAAAAATACATCCAAATATTAAATTAATGCTCTCTTCTTTGTCCTAAAGTGTCAATAAAGCAACTGAGCATAAGCTTATTCGATTCTTGGTTGCAGGTTCCTCAATATGAGTTTGATTGGTCTCATTTGACGTTCTCTGTTGCAGTTTTGACATCATAATCAAAGATTGCTGAAAAAATAAAGTGATGGAAGTATTTCACATTTAAAATAACATATTGGGGCCAGATAAGATGTCAACGAGGGCCACATTTGGACCCCGGGCCTTGAGTTTGACACATATACTCTAGCAGAACCAGGCTCAGGACAAGCGGCTATCTGCTTCGACCATCTGGGTTTGAGGGGAACAGGAAGGAGGAACAGATACACAATTGCAGGTTGAGAATCACACAGTAAGATAGAAATACTGTAGTATCAAAGTCAACTTTATTGTCAGAACTGCAATATGTACAAGACATACACAGGATTGAAATTACGTTTCTCTCAGTCCCTCGGTGCAACAGTAACCATTTAAACACTAAAACACTGAAACATTTAATAAACATAAGCATAAAATAGTAAAAGTGTAACACTAGTAAAAGTGTAACACTATGAAATGAAAACTAATACATTTTAAAAATTTGTTTAAGAAAAAAAGGTCAATTTGTCCTCCAGTAGTCTAAGCCTATGGCAGCATAACAAGTCAACCCTAACTATAGGATTTATCAAAAAGGAAAGTCTTAATCCCAGTCTTAAAACTGGACAATGTGTCAGCCTTGCAAACAGAAACTGGAAGTTGGTTCCACAAGAGAGGAGCCTGATAACTGAAGGATCGTCCTCCCATTCTGCTTTTGGAAACTCTAGGAACCACAAATAAGCCTGCCGTCTGAGAGCGAAGTGCTTTGTTAGGAAAATATGGAACAATAAGATCTCTAATATAAGATGGAGCTCGGTTGTTCAGGGTTTTGTAGATTAGAAGTAGGATTTTGAATTAAATTCTGAATTTTTTGTACCAAAGTAGTTTTCCGCAATCTTAAAATACAATCCAGTCTCTAAAATGTTATGGCTCGTGCAGATACTGATGTTTACGTAATAATCCGTTTTACATTATGTGATTATTTAAATAAAATCTAATGGGTATTAACAAGCACAAACAGTGGCAGCAACAGCTTGCTGAAGAACGTCCAGCATGAGGCGCTTCATGCAGACACATCATAATAATTCTGCTGGATCATAGTAAAACTGATGATGGTGTAAAGGTTTGGAAAAATGTTGTTTGCATGCTAATTTCGTAAAAGAGAGTCATTTTAGAAAAGCAGCATCTACTTTTGGTCTTGGCTCATCAATCTGGTGAGAATTAAACTTGATTCCTCTAACCTGAGGTCATTCAAAGAGCCATCAACAACAGATAAGATATGATCTGAGCTATCATGCTAAAGCATGCTGCTTCTACACACTTAAGTTTGTGTGCTCCTTTTAATACCAACTTGTCACTGGAAAAGCACAGTTGTGCATTATGTCCAGTAGTGGTGTAACGGTACATGTGAATGTACCGAACCGTTTCGGTACGGCATGTTCAGTTTGGTCCACCTGTGTATCGTTTCGGTCATTTTTTCCACTCATCAAAATTTATTAATGAGAGATTATGCGCCGCAGAACTAAAATTCCTAAGCATGTTTCAGCACGGCGCTATTATCTTGCAGCACGTAGCATTAGCAGCCTTGCATCTGGTTGCAGTCATAGACATAAACAATTTAAACGTAAACATATTTATGTCTGTGGTTGCGGTCTCCTGTTTGGGAACATAATGGCTTTCTTGTGAAAAGACAAGTGGATAAATCCAAAGCTGTGTCGACTTTGTTTCACGGAGATTGGATCTGTAGAAGACAACACGTCTAATTTGTTAACGTGCTTGAAACGACATAATCCGAACGTGAACGTCTCTTCTACAAGCAAGAAAAGCAGCTTGTTGCAAAGACCGATAACAGTAGCATTTACATAACCTTTATCAGGTAATTCAGAGCGGTCCAGAGCAATAACACAAACTGAAAGTTTTGCACCATAACTCGTGTTCCCTGAAGGAAGGGAACGAGGTGCAACACTATTACTATGGTAATTGCGCCCCGTGCGATTACCTGAAGGAATACATTCACGCCTTTACGGCAGGGGGTGTCAGCGTCACCCCAGAGGCCCCGCCCTCTGGGTACTTAAGACGCGGGCGCCCATCCAAACGGTCTCCAAGTGCACTTCACCGAGCTTCAGCATTGAAAAGGGCCAACTGTGTTGCACCTCGTTCCCTTCCTTCAGGGAACATGAGTTATGGTGCATAACTTTCAGTTCCCTTTATCAGTCAGGTCACTCGGTGCAACACTATTGCTATGGGAACGTAATTAATTCACGCCCTTGAAATGCTCAGTAAAATGCATGCTTGTGAGAACTTCAGCCTTTATACATTAGGCATCTCTCGGCCACTCTCTACCGTGTGTTAGAGAGGACAGCCTGAGTGACGTCACACGCAGTAACGTCCAAACTAATGTTTTGCAAATGTGTTTGTTGAGCTCCAGTTTGCAGCTGCACAGATATCTGCAACTGGTACACCCTTGAACAGTGACAACGAGGCGGCCGTGGAGTGGGCAAGGGCACCTGTTGACCTTTGCTACTGTACGTCCTTTTAATGGCCTCAGTCACCCAGTGTGAGAGGCGCTGCTTTGACTGGGCCCTACCAGTAGCCGGGATGGCAAAACATGCAAACAGTTGGTTTGTTTTCCTCCAATCAGCTGTTCTTTCAATGTAAGCACCCAGGGCCCTAACGGGGCAGAGTGCTCTCAGCCTCCTCTGTTCCTCAGTGAGGATGGGAGCAGGAGGAAATGAAGAGAATTCAAAGTCCAGACTTCTGGGATTCAAAGTTAGAACCTTTGGGACATATGCAGGGTTAGGTCGTAGGGTGACCTTTGACTCGTCAGGGGCAAACTTTGTACACATTGGATGTACCGACAGAGCATGGAAGTCACCCACATATTTAGCTGAGCAAAGAGCCAGGAGTAGAGCGGTTTTGTAAGATAGCAAATCTATCTTAATTCCGCTTAAAGGCTTGAATTGAGGCTCACAGACAGCATTCAGGACTAATTGGAGGTCCCAATCAGGGGTCAAAGTCCTGCTGTGGGGTCTCTTCCTCAATACACCCTTCATGAACCATATCATGAGAGGGTGTGCACTGGGTGTCTTTCCCCCCAGCCTTCGTGGCATGCCGTGATGGCTGATAAAAACACCTTAATTGTGGAAAAAGAGCAGCCTTTCTCCAGCAGGTCCTGTAGAAAGGTAAGAAGCTGGATCAGGTCACAGGAATAAGGGACAATATTCCTTTCCATGCACCAAGCTTCAAATACACACCATTTACGAGCATAGAGAGTCTGTGTTGACATTGCTCTCGCTCCCTGGATCGTGTTTACCACGTTGGTAGGTAGGCCTGAGGCCATCAGTTTGTTCCTCTCAGCAACCAAGCTGAAATTTGCCACAGTCCTGGGCGTAAGTAGAGAGGTTGTTTGTGTGGTTGAGACAGCAGGCCCCTGAAGGGGAGTAGCTGTACATGTATCAGAATTAAGCACACCTCCGAGGGCCATGGGTCCTGTGGCCTCCTGGGAGCCAACAATATTAGGGAGGGGTCCCTCCTGTATGTGTGCTCCTGCGTCACCCGAACTGGAGGTGTTGGGGAGAGGTGCAATGCATTGCCTCTGCTGGTCAGCTGTGGGCCAGAACGTCTGTTTTTGCTTCGTTTAGTGAGAGGCACGGGACGTAGGGCGTGTAGGTTTTGTATGCGAACAGACCTCCCGATTCCAGGCCGCTCCGTGGTTGGATCTGGTTCACAAGCCTCCGGCTCCACCACTGCTCTGGAGCTGGCTTTGATTCCAGGGAGCTATATCAGGCACGCTTCCCCTAAGGACGTGTTTTGATCAAGGTGGTGACCCATACGCCCAGAAATACGGTAATCTAGGTGCTTTTCTGCAATATTATGACGGAGCTGAAAACCTCCCGATGAAGGGACGTTATTTAAAGGCACAGCTGGGCTAGTGCGCTGAGCTTGGTTACACATTGCAGGTCCACTGGTCGTGTACGGCCTGCTGGTTTTACAGGTTGGAAAGCCAGTTCCAGTTTGAGGGCCTAAGGCTGTACAATTATTATTTTTCTGCTCAGCACCTACAAACCTGGACAATTTCACTAGGTCCAGGCTTTCTCGGGCACGAGGAAGAATTATCTGAATCGGCCCAGGTGCATTTCTTGTGTTGTAACAACATTTATTTACAACTTCTGCAGCATTATTGTTGTCTCCTCTGTCAGCATGTGTACACGGCCCGGGCTCGCAGACTTCAGTTGCAGCGCCCCCGTGGCTCAGAGTTGTCATCCGCTGAAATGCAGTTGGTGGCCATGACAGTATGTCGTCATGGTCACCGTGTTCAGTCGGTACGCCCTTCGGGCATGCAGGCGTGCTACGAGCTTGGGGAATTTGTGTATTCTCGGCTCCCCAAGTTCCAGCGGTGCGGGGGAGTGAGTGTGTGACCCCCCTCATCCGACCTTGTGTGTGCCGGTTTACCTGCTTGTGGACGCCGCAAGGTCTGTCTGCTGCAGACAGTCCTAGGACATCCTGCTGGGGTTCATTGTTCTGATTTGGTACCCCGTGCACCTCAAGGGAGGGGGTGGCAGCCCCCTCCCTTCATAGCGATTGTTTTCAAAGGGGTGCTGTGTTGTTGTTGTTCATCACTCATTTCAAATTTTTTTAGTCAAGATTTTGAGTCAAAACTGTTCTTTTGAATTTTTATTTTGTGTTTTGTACAACAACATTTTATCTTTATTTCACATACATCAGAACACTCGTGTTTTGTGCATACAGCAAAGTCACCAGCTTTTTGTAATATTTTACAAATAAAGTCAGGGCATACAAAATTAGGCTCCCGTACCCCTTGAACAGACGAGCCAGCAAAACTATGCAAAGGGCCTGCTTTGTCAGGCTCACTTCTGTCTTCCATCACGATTCCTCGGTTGGACCGCCTGGCAAGGGACGAATCTGTTCCTACTACAGGACTGACCGGCCTGAGGTGGACCCGCTGGGGGTCTCTGCCGGTGCTCCCCGTCGTACGCCGGCCTCTTCTGCGGAGGACGACGTGTGGCTGAGCGGTGTCCAGGCTGCACGGGTCCGCTCCCGCTTGTCTCCCTTGGGGGGGCAAAAGCTCTCCTTGGCATGCCCTCCCAGAGGGCCTCAGCCTGCTTGCGCCTCTGCTCCAGCCTGGACTGGATCCGGTCCAGGGCTCTCCCGAAGAGTCCCGTCAGCTCGATTGAGTGGTGCAGAAAAGGGACCCGCTGACCTTCCGGAAGGTCCATCAAGGTCATCCACAGATGACGCTGGGCAATGACCACCTCAGCCATACACCTCCCTTGTGCAATGGCTGCTGTCCCCATCATGCGGAGCACAAAGTCAGTGGCCCTGCAGGCTTCTTCCAGCACCTCAGTCGCAGCCTGCTTGTCTGTTGTCACCTGGAGCTCCTGTAGCTTTTCTGCCAGGTACGCCTGCATCATGGCGGATGTGTTAATCGCACGTGCCACAAGGCCCTGAGCTTTGTAACATTTCTAGAGCTCTGCCGCTGAAGCTCGACAGGCTTTGCAAAGTCGGTTTTGTTCCAGAAGATCTGGGGGCCAGGTGAGATGCCAGCGTGTCCTCCATCTGTGGCACGTTGGCTATTCCTGCTGCTTCCATTCCAGCCACGTCAAGGAACTGGGAGAGTGGGAGCAGCATGGGAGCCCTGGGTTCAGCCCAGGTGCGAGTAAGCTCCGTGAGGAAATCCGGGAAGATGGACATCCTGTGCCTTGTTGTCGACTGCTGCTTGGCATAAAAATAATTCCTTGCCAACCTCGTGACCTGTTGACGAGGTTGAGGTTCCGGCCAAGGGATCTGTATTGCGTCCGCTGTTCTGCGACACAATTCGAACAGAGCGGGGATCCAAGTGTCTGTCTCCGGCAGCACTGGCGCCGGGTTCTGTGAGTGGTCCTCCTCCTCTCCTTCGTACTCGTTGTCGGCTTCATCACCAGAAATTTCACCTGAGGCTGTTAGCGAGATCTTATCCGCGTTCATCATGCCTCGAGTGTCAAATTCGGCTGTCGAGTCCCCGACAGGAGCCGCCATGTCCGGGCTGTCCCCCCATTAGACCCGAGCACTGTCTTCCAAATCCATGCTCTCGAGCTCCGGCGTGGGAGTGAGAGCCTCTGTGAGGTCCGGGTCTGTTGGCGCCGCAGCAACGCCCACAGCTTTGGCCACGGTGTCTACTCGGTGTCTCCTTACCGCCTCCATCATCTGGCTGCAGTGTAGGCAGGAGTCAGGGACGTCTAACGCCGTTTTTGTGTGCATCATTCCCAGGCAGACAGGACAGGCCTCGTGGGTGTCTATCACCGAAAGGAAAAATCTGTAGCCGCTGGGGCAGGCGCACAAGGTGGGACTCGCCATCCTGCTAGCCTTTTTCGAGAATCTTGGTTTTCGCTTTCCTTTCTCGGGAGCCATGTCTGCGAAAAAACAAGCAAGTTTTCTTAAAATCCTTTTCCGAGACGTTTCTTCCATTGCGTCGCTTTTGCTGGCTAGCTTGCTACTACTTTAGCAGGGTAGCGATGTGACGCAGTTAGCGCTGTCGAGCGAAGCAGTATGCGGAGAGAAGAGAAGAAAACTTCGGGGTTAAGGAAAAATGTGCCGGACTAGCTTTCGCCAGCCTAGCGATACGCAAGAAATTTCTCTGTACGCTCAGCATAGGGAACGATCTTACCTCTAACGAGCGATGTGTCTACAGAGAAGTCCCACGAAGTTCAGGTTTAAGCGAGGTGAAGGGCAAAAAAAGACAGTTTGGATGGGTGCCTGCGTCTTAAGTACCCAGAGGGCGGGGCCTCTGTGGTGACGCTGACGCCCCCTGCCGTAAAGGCGTGAATGTATTCCTTCAGGTAATTGCGCGGGGGTGCAATTCCCATAGCAATAGTGTTGCACTGAGTGACCTGACTGATAAAGGGAACTGTAGGAGTTTTTAAAGCTCTGGATCTACCTCCGGATGTTGTTGATACACTGGCTTTAAAGTTCTTGAGCCTCACTACGCCATCATCAACAGTTCAGTCAAGCTGTTCAGAACTTTATGAAAAAACTAAAACTGATATTGTCAACAAGCCCTGGAGCTGATTAAAGCCCTGCCCTGATGATGATGATGATGACCGAGAGATTCAACCTTCTCATAACAGAAATGATGGCCATTCAAGAAGAGGTATTATTCTTTTATTATTATTATTATCTAATTAGCTTTTTAAATTTAAAGTTATGATCAGATTAATTCTTTTTTTTCTTTTTTTCTTTTTTTAACCTCTTTGTGTTTTATTTCCAGTCTGGGACAGAGATAGCAGCTGAGTCTTTTTCTTCTTGAGGGAAATACACCAGAGATCACCTGCATCTAAGAAGTCTGTGATGACTGAACTCTGAACTTTTCTGGGGACAGTTGGGAGCAGGTCCAAGAAGAGGTTGTGTGTGATGAGGCCAAATACAGCCACACTGCTGCTACCTGTTGTTAGTGAGCAGTTTTCTCCACCATTGAAGATATTCACTGCAACCAGATCTGTGCTTTTGGCAGAAAATATTGGCAAGTTGGTCTTATTGGCCAAAAACATAAAACTTAATTAGTTAGATTGTAAACGGTCTGTTGCTGCTTATTGTTCAGGTTCTGATTGTTATTGAATTTATTAAGATTTTTATTATTGTTAGTAGGGGTGTAACGATACACAAAACTCACGAGACGAGACGAGACGAGAAAATCACAGATCTCGCGAGAACGAGACGAGATTTTAACATTAGTTCAAGAAAACTTCAAAGATCGGTTTTATGCCGCAAAAAGGCTTTTATTCTGTTTTAACATGTATTACAAACCCAACTGATGTCTTCATTTTACTGATTGAATCTCCTTAGACCTTAGAACGTTCAACTTTGTTTAAAAAAATAGATATTCACGCAGGACTTTCCAAAACTGACTCTGCAGCCGTCACTCACCAGTGTTGCCAGATTGGGCGGTTCACCGCGATTTTCCTTCTGACTTTTGCGGGTAGAGATTGCTTTGGGTGGGTGGGACTCTATCTGGCAACACCGGTCACACCGGTGTTTACACGCGTGTCTTTACATTCGGGGCAGCGTCGGCAGCGCCGTTACCCTCCATCAATGTAGAGGCGTCTGCGGCACCCTCCATCAGTAGTTGGGGCGTCTTCTATAGCAACTTCATCCGGCGAAGCCATGCTGTCCGTGACGCTGACTTGCTAGGGGCTCTGCTAGCATTAGCATTAGCATCTCGCGAGACAACGTTACCTCTCAACGAGAGATATCGCGGGAGTTTAATATTGCGAGATCTCGTACAACGAGATCTCGTTACACCCCTAATTGTTAGTATAGTTTATTTATTGTAAAGAGTGCCGTTTATTTAAAATATCATCCAAATGGGTTGCTTTTATTTATTTTCATACAAACGTATTTTCTACTTCGCATATTTTCAAAATAAACGTTTTGTAAGTCTTCATTTTGTCTTTTTTTTTTTTTGTATAGAAAATTAACCAAACTGAGCCGTCCTTGTAACTGAACCGAACCGAAATGTGATTTTAGCGTACCGTTACACCCCTAATGTCCAGAGTATGTTGAGTGTTTTTTTTTCTTTTCTTCCATACCTCTGTAGCTACCAGTGCAGAATCAAAGCTAAAGCTTGTTGTTTGGAAATACTCAAATCTGGTGTCTAATTTCATGCTGCTTCTGAGTTATGAGATATTAATGCAATATTTTGAGTTTAAATACTGTTAAAAACACCTGTGAATCAATAAGCCTGATCGTGGCTGTCACAGGAAAAACAATGTTTCCAACTCCACAGCTGTCAGGTTTGCTAATGATGTCCTGGTGTGCTGTCAGTCTAGCAGATGAGCGGACAATAGTACGCCAAGGAGAAAATGCTTGAAACAGCTAATTGCTTCTAAGAGCTCACTCAACCATTCTGTAACTACTTTGTGTTCACAGATGTCTTTTCCAGCTGCTATTTCATTATGGACCTTAAAGACACTGCAGAAACAATACACTGGCTTTTTATGCGCTTGTGTTGCTGCACATCAAGTCTTTATAATTATATGTACAATATTGGAATTGCATAAAGCATAGCATCCATATTTGTGCATTTTCATTATTTCACCTAATTTACCCCTGTCATTCTAGTCAAGTCTGCCAACTTGTTGATTGTGAGTTTGGAGACACATTTCTGGAGATGAGCCCGAGAGTATTTGCAGTCGGACCTCTGTCAGTAGCGCCAAGCAACTCCGCCACAAATTGGAATGTGGTACAGTTCTGGGAAAGCAGCCAAGATTTAAATTAGACAATAACCTCTGCTCTCTCTATATTGCCTCTCTTTTCCAGCTGCAGGCCTAGCTATTTGTTTAATACAGTCAGCCCTGTAGTATATAATAGACTGATATATGAGTCACCGCTCAGCAGTTTGTGCTTTTCAGATTTATAGAGATTGAACAACTGGCTGGTTTGTGCTTGCTGTGGTCCTTTGTTAAGAATAACGGGAAAAACATAAGTTGCACACCAGCTTGGAAAGTACAGTATGAAGAGGAAACATTGAAAATCTGTCACAAGTACAATTTTGAAAAGAGACCTAAAAACATAGCCACAATATTTCAGCTTAGATTAGAATACCTAATCTCATGTTTTTGGGTAGACAAGGAACAGTTCTTTTGTGACTTTTGTTGTCTGATGAATAAATGCAATATAAATTATTGTTTTGAAAAAAACTGCTTCTTATGATAATACAAAATTGGGCATAGAGGTCCGCTTTGAGTCCATCACTAAAATAGCTTGACAGTGCACAGTCCCAAAGCCATTTATAATGAGTGCATTATCCAGTAGTGGCACACAGGGGATACAAAAAAATGCATCTGTGCTGCAAGAGCAATAAGAAAGGACTTCACTCCCTGCAGCTTTCAGTAGAGCCTTATGTGAATCTGAGTCCCAGGGCTCATCACACTCTGAAACACACACAAAAAAAATAGCATCATGGCCACTATAACAAACCAGTTTTTCAGTGGCAATAAGCTTGTCTTCTGTTTTGCACTCAACACTGTTAGGTATTAACTTGCCTAACTGCACAGCAGCTTTCAAATAAAAGAATCGTAAGCAAAGAAAAAAGATGCTTCGAGTAAAAGCTACACCTCCGATACCATCTAGATCTGGAGTTGCATCAAAGCTGCTTAAAGAAAACAGCCTGGAGACATGGCTTAGCAGTTAAGGGAAGGCAACATCACCAAGTCGAGCCTCTCGTGTTGCTTACTCAAGAGCTGCTTGTCCATGCAGCAGCAGTCTTTGCGAGAGAGCTTCACAAAGTTTCTGAAGCTGCTCTCCGTCACTAGAGATCCTTTATGGCTGTGGGCCATTGGCTTTACACCCCACTAGATCAAAGATGGAACCCCATTTAGCTTGTGCTTTCTTTTAGGATTTGCTCCTAAGAGTGCAGAACAGTTTTAACTACGAGGACAAAGCAGGATGCTGGATACTGACCTGCATGTTAGTGAGAGCACTGGCTTCGGACTGATGCGCCACTGTGACAAATACTGACGCCATCTTTGTTTTGGCTCTGTCTGCAAGACCTAATTCTCACAGAAAACCTAGCGCTGTGATAAATACAGGCTAATTTTTGTGTACTGTACTGTACTGTACAGCATAGCCGTGCTGGCTGTGGCTTTGCAACAAAATTAGTCTGAACAAGTGACTATTTCAAAGCTTAACTTTTAAAATCATCTTTAGATTAAACTAGAAGATAACATAAACATTACTTTTTTGTTTTAAAGTAGGGTCCTGTAGAATTGATAGATCCTTGAATTATCAGGGTAGGGTTAGTTAATTTGGTCTGGTTAATTCTGACCGGACTGACAAACTAACAGTCTGAGTGGGGCTAACAACAAAGTGGATTATTTATGTCTTTAAAACTACTCCAGTTTAAGAAATACTATAGTGGTTAATTAAAATACTAATTTATAACTCTATACAGAACCATAAACTTTGCCATTGAATCCGTACCCTGGTCTGATACGGCCAGCTGTTGATACTGAGTACCCCTGCAGATAACTACATAATTCTATAGTTGTGCAAACATGATAGTTGTGCAAAATTGTATAAAGTAGCATTTGCATAAACTGTAAATAATTTTTTATTGGGTTTGCTTTATTTTGGCGGGATCCATTTAGGTCTTGCTCCAGATAGCTGTGACTCCAGTGTATTAATGACTTTCTGATGTAAAGTCAATCTTCTTGTTTGGTTTAATCTAAAATTCAACAACTGCATGATCAATTTTTTATGAAATTCTCTATATCGGTATATTTATGGTTTCAACTGCTAATTTTCCTTGACAGAGAGCCTTCTGTCAAGCTGCATTCTGTATGCTTCTTCCCTTCGGATCAATAGTGGCATGTGTGACCAAATGCTTGCAGAACTGATCATATTATGAGACTAATGAAATTCTTATAATAGCTCTTAAAGCACTTCTATTACGATGGAGGTTTATGGCCACGCTGTGAAAAAAAAGCCATGAAATTACGAGAATAAAGTCTAATAATTTTTTTTTTCAAAATATATTTATTTGAGTTTTTACAAAATAAACACAACATTCATACAATAAACAGACTAAATAAAATACCCCCACCCAAATAATTAAACAAATAAAATCAAAATACAATCAAAAACAAGGTGTCTCATATTTCTTTTTTACATTGTTCATTTCTTTTTTATATTGAGTTCAACTATAGATGTCTTCTCATATTATTGTCTTTGGAAACTGCGATCAGCACGTTCTTTAATTGCTTGCATTTTCATTTAAAGTGTCCAAACTTTTTACATACATAATGAAGGGGTTTCAAATACACTCAAACAGTTCTTGCTTGCCCTTTAACATATACGTTATCCTTTCTAAAGGAAGAGCTGATAACATTTGTTGTAACCATTGATTTGCAGTAGGTCTATTCACGTTTTTCCAACATAACGATATACATATTTTTGCATTAATCAAACTTAAATTAATAAACATTTGTTCATTATTAGTGTAGTTATGTCTTTCAGGATATAGCCCGAACACAAACAATTTTTGGTTCAAAATTATTTGGTGTAGTGGCAGGGCTTCCGACTTGGGACCCGAAGGACGCGGGTTCGCGCCCCAGCCACTACACACCTTGGGGTGTCTATGAGTGCACACCTAATTCTCCAGCTCCCCGGGCGCTTTCTGGTTGCTCACTGCACCACCTGGTGGTGGTTGGGTTAAATGCAGAGACAAATTTTGTCTGTGTATGGGAAAAACATACACAGATGACAGAAAAAGACATTATTATTATTATAATTATTAGTTGTTTAGAAATGATTTTCTCAATTAAATTTTTTACTTCTTTCCAAAATAACATAATTTCCCTGCAATACCACATACAATGTACCAGAGTCCCTTTATCCTCCACACACTTTGAACAAACATCAAGTATCTCCCCATTGTATTTATTGAGGTCTACAGGAGTTATGTAAACCCGTATTAACCACTTGTATTGAATCATTTTTAAAGCTGTATTAATAGAGCTAGTGTGGGCCAGATTACATGCTATTTGCCAATCTTCCTCTGATAAGTCCATTATTATATCTTCCTTCCATGCATTAAGTCTATCCTGTGATCCTTCAAGCGAATGGGATGTCAATAAATGATAAAAATCTGATATTATACCTTTTTTTAAACTATCTTTTGTTAGCATTTCTTCTAAAGTTGACTTTAGAGGTTTTGTCAGCACATTGTTCTGAGTTGTTTTTATAAAATTTCTGAGTTGAAGATATTTAAAAAATATGATTTTTATTTATATTAAATTTATTATGTAACTCTTGAAAGCTCATTAGTGTGTCTGAGTTTGATTCATATAGATGTTCAATCATTTGGAGACCTTTATCCTTCCATTCTTTAAATGTTTAGTCCGCTCTACCAGGTATAAAGTATTGGTTTCCCCACACTGGGCTGAATAAAGATAAGTCATTCGATTCGTTTATAATTTTTAAACATCTCTCCATACTCTAATTGTATTTTTAAGAAATGGGTTTTTAGTTTGTTTCAGGAGTTTCAATATTGAATTGGAATACAAATATGCAGGGAGTGTTAATGTTAAATCTTGTGTTTCCATATCAGCCCAATGTGGAGAGTGTTTACTATAATAAAACATCATAGACCTCAGATGTACAGCATAGTAGTACCAGTGGAAATTAGGGCATTTCAAGCCTCCCCGATCCTACGGGAGGTACAGTAATGTTAAGCCTATTCTGGATTTCCTATTTTTACATAAGAAACGTATCAGCATATTTCTTATTTGTGGAAAGAATTCAGGAGGAGGTGGAAGGGCAACATTCTGAAACACGTAGAGCACTTTTGGTAGTATATTCATTTTCATTAAATTTACTCTTCCAATCATAGATATTGGCAGTGGCATCCATCTTTCTAAAGAATCACCTACTACTTTTAATATGTGTTTATAGTTAGTTGCGGATATCTGTTCTATATTTGATGAAATGTGTATTCCTAAAAACTTAAATTCATTTACTATCTTAAACTGTTGTATTTCTGGAGTTATATTAATCTTTTCATTCTTATCAAGGAGTAACATTGAAGATTTGTTTTTATTTATTTTATATCCCGATATCTCACCATATTGTTTGATTATGTCCAGAATATGTTTTATTGAGCTACTTATTTTAGATACAAATAGAATAACATCATCTGCAAACAGGGAAATTCTGTGTTCATTGGATCCTACTTTAGTTCCTTGTATCCAACTCCAGTGTGTTCCAGGTGGAAGTCAAACAACCAGTAGGGTTTATCAAAGTTGTTATCAGTCACTAGACTAATTATGATTAGCAATACAACCTGTACAATTCTGTATAGCTGGCAAAAAATACCTCCAATAACTTTTTTTAGTTGGCTTTGGCAGTGCAACAAACTGGCTCTGCTATTTTTCTATTTTCTTTTCTTTCTTTTTTTCTTAAACAATGACAGCATCAACAAGCAGAGTGAAAATTGAATAAAGTTTTAATATTACGAGAATAAAGTCGTACGAGACTTATTTTTTGCAGCTCTCTTTTATTAATTTTTCCCCCCACAAGTTGGATCCATGATGCAGCTTGTCAATCAACTCAGTAGGCGTGTCAGCAAATGACCAATCTGAAGCTAAATTATCCTTACCTGCAGAGACCTGCGCTGCAGCCCATCAGAGCATACCAACTTACTCTAAGCAAGTTCAAAGTCCTGATACTGATAATAATCTGATGCTAATATGCTAACAGATTAACTATCTCCTTATTTGTAAAACCAATACCAATGTATAACTTAACAAGATGCTCAACATTGTTCATTTAACCGCAGTTAAAATGCAGAAAGCTCTACTTTATACCTGCATCATGAAATACCTCACTCATCCAGCACACTCACTCTTTGCCCCACTCCCCTCAGGACGGAGGTTGAGGAGCATCAAGTGTAGAACCACTAGACTGAGGAACAGCTTCTACCCTGAGGCTGTTAGACTCATGAATAAATAAAAATAAAATAAAAAATAAACACTGCAAAATATCACATCATACTGATGCTGATCTGTTTTCTTGTTGCTGTGTTCATCTGTGTTCATCTGTGACCATCTGCTCATACAAACTCATGTTCGTGCTGCTGTTTATTCCCACTATATTAGGCTTAGTGTATTACTAGTTGATGTTTTTCTTAGTTAATTCTAGATGTTATTACTGTTTTTCTCTTGCATTTGTTGTTGGATGTAACTGGGACCCCGTGTACATAATCTCGTTTTCATCACATGTACCACATGCGGTGCAAATGACAATAAAGACTCTCTCTGACTCTGACTTTATCATGTCAGACTTCAGATAATTTTACGACTCATTTAGCTTCGGATTGGTCATTTGCTGTCACGCCTACTGGACTGATTGACAGGTCGTATCGTGGATCTGACTCATAGAAAAAAGAAATAAACGAGAGCTGCAAAAAAAGTCTTGTACGACTTTGTTGCTGCTGATCCATTTCATGTTACTGTGTTTGTACTCATCTGCTCACACAGACTCATGTTCGTGCTGCTATTCAGCTTATTGTTTTTATGCTATTAGTGCTTAGCATATTTTTACTTAACATTTTTCTTAGTTCATAGCTTAGATCTTGTTACTGTTTTTCTTTTACGTTTTATTGTTTGATGTAACTGGGACCCATCCATCCATCCATCCATCCATCCATTGCTTCTTCCATTTTGGGTCATAGGGGTCACCAGTGCCCATGTCCAGCAATCACTGTGTAAGGGGCGGTGTACACCCTGGACTGGTTGCAAGTCCATCTGGGACCCTGTGTACACAATTTTGTTCTACCACATGTACCACATGTAGTGCAAGTGACAAATAAAGAAACTCTGACTCTGATTATCGTAATATTAAGACTTTATTTGACTTTATTCTCATAATACAGTACTAGGACTTTATTCTCATAATTTTATGGGTTTTTTTTTCTTAGCGTGGCAATGTAATTTTTTTTTCTTAGCGTGGCCCGAAAGCTCTGTCATACATCTATAAATAAAGAAACACTAAACAAATATAAGGACTGCATGCCCTTAACTATGATTAAAAAAAGAGATATTTTAAGCAGGTAGGCATTAACACAAGGATAGAGATCAATGGAAAAAGCTTACCGCCCAATGTGCTCTCGAGCACGGGAGGATCTAAGTCTAAGCAAGGCATTAACATCAATGCAATGACCCACATTTTTTTATGGTTTTATATCTTTACATTTCCAAACATTCTCACTGAGGTAGAACACCCCTGTGGTCAAACAGGTTTTTAAAGGAACTACGGTACTACAAAATCAAACAGTGTGTGTTAAAAGTTTACTTCCCTGTGACTGACAGCTTTCCTGCCTGAACTAATGTTATAAACTGATGAAGGAAACTCAGGCAATTTTATTCATAAATACTGAAAAAGCTATGCAGATTTCATATGCACTTTTTCACCCTGGTTTGTTTGTGTTTGCATGTATCACTCTTGTAGATCATGTCTGTGCTGAATTCAAGGGACATGCTGAACACACAAACTAGTTTCCCTTTAACTGTCTTTCAATGTTGCCATTATGACTGGGAAGCTTTAAAAAAATGCATAATGCATATTTGCTGAGCTGTGAAATCACATATTTTCTTTATTTTCATAGTTAAACGTAATTTTGTTAGGATATGCAAAATTAGGTTCAAGCACCGTGGCAGAAATATAGTGTTCCTTCCCTTGTTGAATAATTTCAGGTGCAAAGTACTTTGTATTTATCATGAGAGTACCACCTGAGAAGTTACATCAGAACATTTTCAGAGTATAAATCTCTTGTAAATGAGTCCTCGAGGCTCAATGGAATTAACCTGCCTAAATAAAGGTTGAATGAATCAATGGATTTTATATGAGTCACATTTTTTATTATCTACACAGGGTCCCAGTTTGTATTTGTATTATGTACAAAATATGTACACGGGGTCCCAGTTATGCCCAACATTAGCAAAAATATAAAGTGTATAAAGAAATAGTAATGAAGGATCTAAGATATACACTAAGATATACACTAAACGAACACCAAACGGTACGCTGAAAGATCTAAGATATATGCTGAACACTTATAATGTAAAACAATACGGCGTAACAACAGCAGCCCGAACATGAGTCTGTGCTGAACAGATGGGTATAATATGGTCTCCAAATCTCTAGGAATTTACGTTAAATGTACTATAAATTGTGTACATAATTTCTTTCCATCACATGTACCACATGTGGTGCAAATGACAATAAAAAAATTGCTGACTCTGACTTAAATGTATTTAATCAAAACAATATTAAATGTGACTCATAAAAGATTTGGATATTATATTATTATTATTATTATATATTATATTATTATTATTATTATATTTTGCGGTGTAACTGGGACCCTGTGTACATAATTTCATTCCATCTCATGTTCCACATGAGATGGTAATAAAGTTTACTTGAACTTGATAATGCATTAGAATTTTAAAGAAGAGTTGATTTCTGTCTAAGGATTTTATTGCTTCTCAAGGTTCATGTTTACGGTACTCAAGAAAATCAAGCTGCCATGACACCATTAGAGGCCACTGTGGTATGTGTGGCGAGAGCAAGAGCAAGAAAGTCTCCACACAGCTTGAACACTATGTCACTAGTTTGATTCAGATCCCACATAAGACTTTCTTACACCATTGAGGTAGTACCGACACTAAAAGGCCAAAGAAAAGTGAGATGCTTACAGTGAACTTCCTCTCACTGCCACCTTATGCAGTTGAGGACTAGCAGCCTTAATGGTGGAAGACAGTGTTGGGCTGGGGGAGTAATGATTTTAGCTCTAAACTGAATTACCAATCGATCGGCCTGCAGATCAGAACACAGCCTGCGAGCTGACTGTGGACACGCTGCGTTGTGGAGTTGCTTTACAAATTGACTGCTGCACACATAGGAGGGAATACATCTCTATATGTCAGCTTGGCACTGCATGTGCAATGGCCTGCTGGGCGTGAAAAGCCTCCGTGATCATTGTAAAGACTGCTGCTGAGTGTTTGTACTGAATTTGATTGCAAATATTTAGCACAGAGGGCACTGAGAATCAGAAAGACAACTTTTTAAGAGGCTAAAACTAACTCCGACAAGAAAAAGCGGCTGCTATTTTGAGATTCTAAATGGGCGATTAAAACATGGCAGCAGGCCAAGCTTTGAAGGAAATTGCATAAAATAATATGTAGCAAATTACAGCGGGTGTCTCTGGATTGAAGGTTGAGTTTTACCTGTAGTGTTTCCACTGATTTTTATGGAGGCCACTGGAAAACGAATTAGCACAAGTGTCATGTGCAGGGAACACATGCTAGGCTGTGATTACTGAGCTCCAGCTGAACTGTAAAATCACTTGTCAGCAGTTGATTTGTTTCTGAAAAAGTCCAACCTCTTGATTGAATTAGTTTGGTGGTTTTCGGTGGTGGGCAAAAATGTGTTCAATTGTGTTACTCTCTGACAGACAGTCTAGATATTGTGACGGTTCGATCATACTGTGGTTGTCGGATCAAATCCCGGCCGGGGGGCCATTGTGGGTGGAGTTGGCATGTTCTCTATGTTCATGTGTGGGTTTTCTATGGGTACTCCTGTTTCCTCAGATCAAAAACAAGCATGTTAGGCTGAATGGTAACTAAATTGTCCCTGGCTGTAGGGAGAGTGTGAATATTTGTTTGTCTTGTTTGTCTCTATGTGTCCCTGTGATGGACTTGTGATCTGTCCAGGGTGACCCCCGCTAGGGCTGGGCGATATGGACACAAATTCATATCTCGATATTGTTGTGATATATCGCGATATACGATATATATCTCGATATAATTTTCTTTCCATAAAAGAATAACAAAAATATATTTCTGAGTCAAAGCTTTGTCCCAGTTGTCACACAGCAACATTTATTAACAAACAGCTGTAACTCTACAAAATAAATGTCTAAAAAATGAACTATTTTATACATTACTTTATTTTTTAGACATTTATTTACACCTATTAAATAATAGTCCTCTTCAGCTGAGGGCAGCTGTGTCATTGCCTCTGATGTGTGTCCATCAGTCAGTGTATGAATGTGATAAAGTACTGATTATTCTTTGTACAGTTCTAGTAGAGTGCTGTATGAATGGGTAAATGAGGACACAGATTGTGTTTTAAAGAGCTTTGAGTGTCTTGATAAGATAGAAAGGTGCTTTCACTTTAGTCAGTGTTTGTGAACTGCAGTAAATGTGAGCCTGTGGTACAATATATTTGATATACTGTATCCGGTTTTATTGTGAAAGGGTCAGGGGGTTGTTTCCGGGTTCACGAAGACGTTCTCTAAGTTGCTCTACAAAGTGTCGCATTGAATCCTTGTGTAAAAACACGACAGCCTCCACTCAGAAACGTGAACAGAGAGGCGGAGACATTATTAAATCAGCAGTTTATCATATAGCGCCAAAGACACGGTCAGTCTCAGCTGTGGAAGAAGGCGGCTAAAGCGTTAGCCATCTTGTTAGCCGCTAAGGACCGTATCTTTGGCGATGTGATGAGCTGCTGATTTATTAATGTCTCCACGTCCTTCTGCTCCTCTCATGAAAGCGCTGCAGTGCGCGCACGACTAAATGAGCTCAGACCCGTGGTTTGTTTAATGAAGCAGGAGGCTGTAAAAAAAAACTCGGTTCTGCCGTTTCATGCTCCACTCCGCTGTTTAAATGGTGAAAAAGATTCGTAGATCAGAGCCTTCGTCGGGATTATTTTCAGCATCGTCTACAAAAATATTTTTTCTGCCCTCATCTGACAATTTAAATCCAAACTAGCTCAGGAAAAACATTGTTTTTCCCCCTCAGCAGCTGCGTCGCGGCTCTTCATATCTGCCGTGTTTGTTTACTTCTTGTTGTGCTGAAAGTCTCCGCGGCTCCGCCCTCCTGCAGCCTGCAGGAAGGAGGGGCTGGGTCTGTGCTGCTCAGTGAAGGAGAAGGAGGGGGGCGAGTGGGAGAAAACAGACAGACGGTTGATTCTCGATATAAACGATATAGTCTCGTCTTATATCTCTTTAGAAAAAATCTCGATATTTTAAAAATATCGATATATCGCCCAGCCCTACCCCCGCCTCTCGCACAGTGACTGCTGTGATATGGGCACCAGTGACCCATGACCCGAATGGAAGAACTAGGTAAAAGATAATGGATAAATGGAACACACGCTTTAAATTTTTTTTTATGTACAATGTATATATATATATATATATATATACAGGTAGTCCTCGAGTTACGAACGAGTTCCGTTCCTACGGCCGTTCGCATGTCGAAAATCGCCGTATGTCGGAAAACACACTAGCCGCAACTTATACACATACATGTACGGTACTGTACAGTTACCAAGCACCTTGCCTATCCTAACACAGTACCCTACATAATTATCAAAAAACATATACAGTACATTTGGAGCCATAATGAAGGAAAAAAAATAGTTAGCATGTCTGTTAGCATGTTAGCTCGTTGCACGTCCGAGCTCTGCAGCTTCCAGCTATTTCACGATGCAGTCCAAACTGTTTGTAACTGCATGTTAGCTCCATACATTTGGAGCCATAATGAAGGGGAAAAGAGTTAACTTACTGGGAGCTGGTGAAACCGTTTCTCCGCGTTAACATGTTAGCTCCCGGCCGAAGCAGGCATCTCCGCCGCCCGTCGGCTCTGTGTCCCTGGTGGGGCTGGCGTTAGCATGTTAGCTCCGGGTCCGACCAAGATCTGAGGCTGCCAGGCAGAGCATCGAGGTGAGCTCCCGGCCGCAGCAGGCATCTCCGTGTCCCCGGTGGGGCTGGCGTTAGCATGTTAGCTCCGGGTCCGACCAACATCTGAGGCTGCCAGGCGGAGCATCGAGGTGAGCCGGAGCTAACTGAAAACTGCCGAACACTGCCGAAAACTGCGAAATCGGCTTCAAATATATACACACGCACTGTATGTACTTTTCCAGTCCTGCTTTTATTGTTTCAAAGCAGTGTTTGATGTTCAGATAAAACTGTACATCGCAGTATTTGTATGCATCAAGTGATGCTAGTGAAGCTATAAGAGGCTTCTCAGGTGCGGACTGTGCTTCGCTTTGTTGTTCAGTTCATGTTTACTGATAGGATCTGTGTGGTTACTCCATCATATTGGGGGTGAGCCGGGGTCATGTTGGTGCAATATTGCTTCGCCCTGAGGTTGAAATAATTTTGTTTGCTGTAATAGCTGTAAAACACCTTATTTCCCACTAGACATTGTTTCATACAAATATTTCAACACTGGTATTGAAAAGGAAGGAGCAAATATCAAGCACCAAAACTGCACTCACTTTAGTCAAAAAAGAAAAGAAAGCTAATAAACTTGTAGTTTTATACTTCACCTGTTCTATCTGATAAGTAACAGGTGAAGATTTTGCAGCAATGCAGTGTATTTTTCATTTAGGATTTTTTTTTCTGTGTGTGTGTTTTTTTTTTTAGCGTAGAAATGCATTATTGTGCCAGGAACTACATGGCTGCTTGGTTTTTCTGTCTGCCTGCAATCATGCAGACAGTGGAGTCTTTTCACATCAGGATCAGCATCCATGTAAGCTCTTAATTCTCTTCTCTTAACCAGTTATTGAAGAAATGTGCTGCTGGTGCAGAAAGAGAAATAAAAACACTGACCATCCACCATTTACTCTGCCATGTAGCGTCTGACTTAGTTTGACTCTTAGTACACCTTTAACTGTGCATGTTCTGTTGATATAAGTGTCCAAGCCAACAGCTCTCTTAAAGCACCCCTTCAGTGACTTCTGTTTTCCTTCTAGAACAAATAAATCAGTAAAAGTGTGACATTTTGTTGTGCTTTAAAAAGTATCCTTCTCGCAAAAATTAAAGGATTGCATTTGTAAGATTTCCTCAACTTTTCAGCCTATAAGCTTCTGCAAGTTGGCAAACATGCTCTTGTTTGCCCCCCTCACATGGCAGCCGCAGCCCACATCTAGCTCAACACATCATTTTAATTACAGAGCCTACATTGTCTGCACTGACCCATTTTTGCGCTTTCCCTCACCATCAGCTGCACCAAACCTCCAATCACATTTAATTTCTTCTGGCATTTGACTCAATCAGCACAGCAGTGCAGCAAACACAAGCTTTGAATTTCCCCCCGACCCCCATTCTCCCTACCCTCACCAGAAAAGGAACTGGGAATAACAATAACGATGTCCACTCCTTGCTCTGGTCATCCGCCGAGGCAGCCGTTCTGACACAGTGCAGCTTATAATGGTTGAAGATTGATTTCAGTAGCAGGGGACGTTTCTTAGGATGTTAGTCACCATTCTCTGAGGAGATTGGGTACTGCTCTTAAAC
>JBBPBX010040581.1:6563-17428 GCA_038048925.1 Garcialebias charrua
ATAGATAGATAGATAGATAGATAGATAGATAGATAGATAGATAGATAGATAGATAGATAGATAGATAGATAGATAGATAGATAGATAGATAGATAGATAGATAGATAGATAGATAGATAGACAGACAGACAGACAGACAGACAGATAGATAGATAGATAGATAGATAGATAGATAGATAGATAGATAGATAGATAGATAGATAGATAGATAGATAGATAGATAGATAGATAGATAGATAGATAGATAGATAGATAGATAGATAGATAGATAATAGACACACATTGGGTGAAATATTTCAAACCTTCGTTTTTTGTAATTTTGATTATTATCAGAGTCAGAGTCAGAGTCAGAGAGAATTTATTGTCATTTGCACCGCATGTAGTACATGTGTTGAAAACGAGATTATGTACACAGGGTCCCAGTTACATCCAACAACAAATGCAAGAGAAATACAATAATAACATCTAGGATTAACTAAGAGAGACATCACATCAGCTAGTAATACACTAAGCCCTAATGTAGTAGAAAAACATCATTATAAACAGCAGCACGAACATGAGCAGATGGTCACAGATGAACGCAGCAACAAGAAACAGATCAGTATCAGTATGATGTGACATTTTGCAGTGTTTATTCTTATTATTTATTTATTCATGAGTCTGACAGCCTCAGGGTAGAAGCTGTTTCTCAGTCTAGTGGTTCTACATTTGATGCTCCTCAACCTCCGTCCCGAGGGGAGTGGTGCAAAGAGTGAGTGTGCTGGGTGAGTGAGGTCTTTCATGATGCAGGTGGCTCTTTTTCTGCATCTGGAGGTGTAAATGTCTGTGATGGTGGGGAGACTGACTCCCACAGACTTCTGTGCAGCCTTCACCACTCTCTGCAGAGCTTTTCTCTCTGCAACTGTGCAGCCTCCATGCCACACGTTGATGCTGGAGCACAGGACGCTCTCCACTGCACACCTGTAGAACGAGGTGAGGACTGAGCTTCTCAGACCGGCTCGTCTCAGCCGTCTGAGGAAGTAGAGTCTCTGATGACCTTTCTTGATCAGGCTGGTGGTGTTATTGCTCCAGCTGAGGTTATCATTCAAGTGTACACCCAGGTACTTGTAGCTGGAGACCACCTCCACCGCAGATCCACCTATATACAGTGGGGTGTGGGTGTGTTTGTTCCTTCTGAAGTCCACAATCATCTCCTTCGTCTTCTTCACATTCATGTGAAGTTATTCTCTTTGCACCAGCTCTCCAGATGTTCCACCTCCTGTCTGTAGCTGGACTCATCATTATCTGTGATGCATCCCACCACGCTGTATCATCTGCAAACTTAACAATATGACAGCCTGGATGTGTGGCTATACAATCATATGTGAGCAGAGTGAACAGAAGAGGGCTCAGCACACATCCCTGAGGAGAGCCAGTGCTGAGGGTGATGGTGGAGGAGGAGAAGTTGTGGATCTTCACGGACTGTGGTCTGTCTGTTAAGAAGTCTAAGACCCAGTTACAAATAGAGGGGCTTAGTCCAAGTGTGGATAGTTTGTCTATCAGAGTTTGGGGGATAGATTATGACTTACTAACAATGAAAAACAAAAATCAGTAGCTCATAAAATTAGAATATTCCACATCCAGCTTTTGGTACCTTTGTTAGTGTTTGATGGAGCCCAGTTCCGCTGGAAAATGAAATCATCTCCATAAAGCTCGTCAGCAGAAGGGAAGCATGAAGTGCTCTAAAATTTCCTGGAAGGTGGTGCATTGACTGTGGACTTCAGAGAACCCAGTGGACCAGCACCAGCAGATGACATGGCACCATACCATCACTGTCTGTGAAAATGTCACTCTGGACTTCAAGCAACGTGGATTCTGAGTCTCTCCCCTTTTCTTCCAGACTCTGGGACCTTGATTTCCAAATGACATGAAAATGTTCTTTCATCTGAAAATAGGACATTGGGCCACTGAGCAACAGTCCAGTTCTTTTTCTCGTCAGCCTGGTTCGACGCTTTTGATGTCATCTCTGGTTCAGGTGTGGTTTCACCCTCATTTACCTCACTCTGGGCCCTTGAGCAAGGCCCTTAACCCCCACCATTTGCTCCCCTGGGCGCCCTAGATAGCAGCTCTCTGCTCCACACAGAGGGCTGTGGTTGCTCAGTGGTTGTGGTTCAGGAAGGGCATCCGGCGTAAAAACAATTGCCAAGTCTTCGTGCGAGTGATTTCGCTGTGTCAACCCCTGAAGAAGGGAGCAACCAAAAAAATAAAAAAGAGAAGAAAGATTATTTGTAAGCCATAATCCTCAAAACAGCAAGAAATAAAGGCTTGAAATATGTCGTGTGTAATGAATTTATGTAATACAGTATAGAAGTTTCACTTTCTGCAATGACTGACATAACAAATGAACTTTTATACGGTACTCTAATTTTTTAGATGCACCTATATACTGTATCATACCAACATAAGACATGTCAAAAGATCTGAAGCTCTCGGCCTTGCCCTCTCTAAATGGTTTTAAGAATCTGTTGGAATCCTGGCAAAAACCATTGCAGATATGTTCTTGTTCTTGATTTTATACATCTACCTCAGGGGTGTTCAGACTTTTTCAGCATGCGAGCTATTTTTGAAATGATCAAGTCAAAGTGATCTACCTACTATAAGGCCCCGTTTATAATAATAATAATAATAATCATTTTATTTAAAAGCGCCTTTCATGACACCCAAGGACACTTGACACGTTTAGGCTTACACGAAAACAATCTGTGGAAACATTAGTGATTTTTCAATGTTTATTGGGGGTAATAAACAAAAAATAAGCTGGTTTACATGAAAAATGCTGTAGTTTTCATGTCAGTCGGGTTGCCAGATAAGAAATTATGAACTATAGTACAGTAGTGTGGCTTTAAAATTATAGTATTTTGACCTAAACTGTTGTTTTTGCTGAGTAAAGATGTTCTAAGATTCAATTCAATTCAGTTTATTTATATAGCGTCAATTCACAAAAGAAGTAATCTCAGGGCACTGAACAGACAATTTTTTTTTAATGTCATGCTGCGATCTACCAGTACTACCTCAGAGATCTACCAGTAGATTGCGATCTACCTAATGAGCACCCCTGATCTACCTTATAATGTTTTGCTAGTTTTTCTATTGTTTATTGTTTAAGGTAATTGTATCATTGCTGTTCATCATTCTTTAGTTTGTAGCAGGTCGCTTTTGTAAATGAGTCCATGAGGCTCAATGAGATTTACCTGACTAAGTAAAGGTTGAATGAATGAATGTCTAATGACACTGTGAAGAGACCATATAAACTGTCTAAGTCTTTAGCATGAAACAAGGATTCAAACATGAAATCATAATTAGCAAAACATTTGTATTGCTTAGTTTTATTTTATTTTATTTGTCTGCTTAATCATTTTTTTTCGAACACAACTAGTCCTTTCTTGCTGATTTAAATGGCCCTTGTTCTGTTTTTGAAGCTTAGAACAGAGGGAGGATATTTTTATTTGGTCTCTTTTTCAAAGTCCCGGAGAAAGATAACTCAGTTTGACCTTTTTGGATTTCACAATGTTCTTTTTGGCTCAACAGAAGGGATTAGCCTACTGAATTTCGTCTTATTTCATGTCGAAATTGTTTTCTCTTCAAACTCGTCATCCCAGACTCTGTTAGACCCTTATTTCTATCTGATAAATATTTGTAGCTTGTTTCTATGTCAACAGAAAGTTTGAAAAGCAAATCTTCAACTCTGAAACACATGAATGCATGAAAAACAATAAGCTTTTTTTAATTATTATTTTATCAGTGCTTCCTGCTGTAATTGTCGAAGCAAGAAGTAACCACAAAGTGAGTTACAGCACTCCTAAATTAATGTTTCTCTTTCTTTCTTTTGAGATTTGCAGCTAATGGAAGTAGTTTAGTCACTTTTATTGCTGAAGTGTTTTTAAGTATCATTTTATCATTCCAGAGAAAATTCCATTCTCCCCATTATGTTATCATGGTGGTAGGAGGTTTTAAATAGAAAAATGTGTTTTCTCTTACATTTCCTGCAATGAATAAACTATTGAATCAACATTTTGTGCTTCATTATACACTTACTTTTAAAATTTGTTGCTAATATAATGAACCAAAGATAATTTAATTTAGTTTATTAAATGCATTAAAAATCTATTTCAACCTATATCAAAACTTAGACAGAACAAAAGAGACATTTAGACCATTTGATTAAACGTCCCTTTTTGACTGACAATGTTAACTTGTTGGATTTAGGCTCCCATTTTGCAGGATTAGCCTCTCTGATGCAGTCTGTGTTAGTCATCATGAATTTTCCACCAAGTCATTACTCATGCAACATGAAGAATGCATCTTGGTGGAACTCATGCAAGCATCTTTCCTTCTTTTAGTCAAAACTTTAGCGTCACATTTTGATCTAAAAACCCAGCCGAGCTTTTCTGTAGCAAACGTTAATGAAACTAGAATATTTGTTTCATACATTTCAGAGTTTTATTTTTCTTCATGTTAGTTATTCTGGACAGATATGCATTTACAAAATCTAAATGTTCCCAAGGAAACATAAAATTATGTGTACAGGGTATTTGCATTTTTCCCTAATCTCTGTAGGCAGAGCTTTAGCTTATCTTGCACTATTTATCATCGAATTGGCTACACCAGAAGTAAGTTAAGACCCACTTTCATTTATGTACAAAACATAACATGATCTGGCTTATTAGGGTATATTTGACTGTTTACTGATTTCAAAGATATACTGATAAAACTTTTGACAGAGTATTGCAAATGTTATTTAACTTAAACAGTATTAAAGATTGGCCTTTGTACAATATTCCTAAGTCATTGGGTCTACCTAGAATACAGTCTATTTTAAAAACTCACTGTTTCTGAGTATATCAAATTTCTTTATGGTCACCGGTGAAAATGACCTACTTTTAGCTTAATGGCATAACCATGTGAACGTCAAAGGCATGTTCTCACTAAACCCTGTCAGATCACTGCCAACATCCCATTCTCTATGGACGCCCTGGCTTAGCTTGCCGTAGACTGCATTGGAAAGACATTACATGCTGTTGCTGACCAAATGACATAGCACAAAGTTTGCACCATGGCCACATTTTTGTTCCCTGCTCTTTCAGTCTCATTTTTAGATTGAATCATTTTAAACTCCTTGACCTGAGCTACCTAAAAAGTTGATAATAAATGGATGGATAGATGGATGGAGTTACAGTACTACTCAAGTTCTGTTGTGTAAAATAATACTCATCAACTTTTAAAATCATGAGAAACATTCCCATCTTATGCTTTTCTATACTGGTTTTAGATCAGATAACTTTTTTGTTTCATTATTATTACTACTAATACCTTATTCTATTCGTAAGTGAGCAATGACATCCTTGTATTACCTTAAATGGATGGGGTTTTTTTCTTCTAAATTTCACATACATATCAAGGTCAAGGTGTCTTTATTGTCATTCACACCGTATGTGTGTACGTTGTGTTGTATGTGTGTACAATGTTTATTAAATGTTTTAGTGTTTTACTGTTTAAATGGTTACTGTTGCACCGAGGGACTGAGAGAAACGCAATTTCAATCCTGTGTATGTCCTGTACATATTGCAGTTCTGACAATAAAGTTGACTTTGACTTTGTATGTGGTACATTGTGATGTAACAAAGCTATGTACACGGGGTCCCAGTTACATCCAACAAAAATACCAATTGTAAAGTAAAACAGTAGTAAGATGAACTAAGAAATGTGCTAAACTAAGAATAAACTAAGCACTAATAGTAAAAAAAAATGTGCCAAACAATAGCAGCATGAACATGAGTCTGTGTGAGCAGATGAGGACAATATACTGTACTGCATATATTAAAGCTAAACAATCACCATTCATGTCATATGTACTTACCGTATGTTCCATCCATCCATTATCTACCTGCTTCTTCATTTATGGATCGCGGGAGTCACTGGTACCCATGTCCAGCAGTCACTGTGCGAGAGGCAGGGGACACCCTGAACAGGTCTCCAGTCCATCACAGTGTATTTGTGTTTTTACGATACAATTTCAAACAAATGATTGTATTGCAGGTGGAATAGTGGTGCAGTTGGTAAAGCTGTTTCCTCTCAGCGAGAAGGTTGCCAATCCAAATCCCGGCCCGGGACCGTTCTGGGTGGAGTTTATATGTTCTCTCCATGCATGTGTGGGTTATCTCCGGATACTCCGGTTTCTTCCCACATACCAAAAACATGCATTTTAGGCTGACTGGTAACTCTAAATGGTCCTAGGTGTGAGTGAGTGAATGGTTGTTTGTCTCTATGATGGACTTGTGACCTGTCCAGGGTGTCCCCCACCGCTCGCACAGTGATTGCTGGAGAAGCGGGTAAAAGATAATGGGATGGATGGATGGATTTGTATAACTATAAAAGTCAAATATTGAGTCTGCCTGTCATTGGGTTATATTAGATTTTTGTGTAAACTGTGGATTGTGTTCTCAGGTGTGTACGACGCTATGAGAACCATGTGAATCGCTACCAACCATGCTCCTCAGCCATCTCACCATGTGGTCGGTTCATTGGCTGTGGCTCTGAGGATAAATGTGTAAGTTACTACACTCATGATATTGAGCATGCATCAGGGTTACTACACTCAGTTACACAAAAGTTAAAGGAGAAATGAAAAGTGTTTTTAAGCTAATAGTAGTCTAATGAAAAGCATAAAATAAGCTTGTTGAGAAAATTTCACAAGTCAAAAATGTCATCCTAACTCAAATTTAGACTTTGCAAAGTGAAAAAATTCTCATCTGGTGTTTTTGACCCCCCTCCCTCTGCTTGCTCTCCGTCCCCTGAATATGACATAGGCAGTGCAATGGTCGTCCCTCATACAGTAATATTAGTGTGTGTATCTAGTATTTTTTCAACTTTCATCATTTTGTAAACCGCCCCCTAGCTTATAGACTGTAGTTATGTTATCATTCACAAGAGTTTGTATATATTTTTTGTTTATGTAGTGTTTTGTAGTTCTGTTTGTGTTAATAAAAAAAAAAATCTAGTAGTGGACAAAAAGGTTTCAGTGTGTAGCAATTAGGGATGCAGCAAAAAAAATCTATTTTTTAAAGAATCAAGATTCTTAGTCCTGGCGATTCAGAATCGATTCTAAAAGCCCCAAAATAGATTTTAAAACTTTTTTAAAATTTTATATTGTATTTTTACCGCTCCTGTGCATTCGGCCGCTGTAGAATTTTGGCCGTGTAGGGCCACCGTAGTTAGTTAGCCAGGCAGCTCCCAATGGAGCCTGCTAGCAAGGAGGGAGACCCTGCATGTTTCAACTTGCTCCTTCATCTTTAAAAATCATTTTAGATCCTACTACCGTATGTTCTGTGGAATACAGAGCTTAACAAGACATTGGTAACTGTTTCAGGACATTTTCAACACCCCCACTTCCATGTTAGCATACTGCGCTAGCATGCTAACGTTAGCATACGGCGCTAGCATGCTAACGTTAGCATGCGAAGGCTATTCGTATTTCCAGGATAGAAATGCCCATTAATGCACTAAATCACCAAACTGTTTTTGACAAACTTAAGTGATATCCTTCGGATTCAAAAAAGTATTCTGCTTCCATTTTAAATGACAGACAAGAGGACAGTAATGATGGGTTTATAGCTTCAGTGTTATTGTAAGATAGCAAAGGAGGTCTTAATTGTGTCATAAAAGTGCGTCCAGAAAATTACTACAGAAATCACTGCACTTCGGCATGTAGCAGGAAAAATGTAAAAAAACTATTTCTTTAAGCTACTGACTTGAAAAAAGCATACTAAGTATGTTTATGTGTGTTGTTTACTATATGAAATTCTTGTTATATCGATTTTTTCAGATTTGATTACATTTCTCCTTTAAAGTCAGAGTTTCTTTATTTGTCATGTGGTACAAGAGGTGAAACAAAATTGTGTACAGTGCACAGGGTCCCAGTTACATCCAACAATGAAATGATAACAAAAAATATATAAACAGTAATAAGATCTAAGATATGAACTAAGAAAAATGTTAACTAAAAAATACACTAGTAAGCACTAGTAGCATAAAAACATTACGCTGAACAGCAGCACGAACATGAGTCTGTGTGAGCAGATGAGCACGCATGAACACAGTAACATGAAACAGATCAGCGGCAACATGATGTGATTATTATGGTTAGATATTCATGAGTCTAACAGCCTCAGGGAAGAAGCTGTTCCTCCTTCTAGTGGTTCTACACTTAATGCTCCTTAATCTCCTGCCTAAGGGGAGCAGGGCAAAAAGTGTGTGTGCTGGGTGAGTGAGGTCCTCCATGATGCAGGTGGCTCTCTTCCTATATCTTGAGGTGCTGGTGAAGTCTCTCGGTCATCCAGGACATGATAAAATCAAAAAACGTTCAATACAGAAACAACTGGACTTTATTTGTAACAGAAGACGTTTCGCTCTTCATCCGAGGAGCTTTCTCAATTCAAAGAGCAGAGAGTGGGTTTCAGTGGGGCCTCCGAGTTCAACTGTCCCCCTCTTACAATGCTGTTATTGCTAGTATCACTCAGCCCTCTGTGAATAGCAAACAACCATCAGGGTGCTAACGATCCATTGTTAGGCTGATTGTCCTCCTTGATCATGTGAGCAGCTGGTTTCAGCTGTCATCAGCAAACTGGTTGATCCACTGTAGCCGTTTTTGCACTGCACGGCCCTCCCCAGCCCAGCGCATCCCTGGTTGGCCCAGAGCCCGGACTGGCCCGCCCCTGCTCATTACGCATTGTCCGGAGAGCCGCCTTGAAGTGGGTGGGGCGTTCTCTTGAAGTGGGTGGTAAGTTCTTGTGTAAGCTCTTACAGTGTTTTAAGAGAGGAGACGCCACTAAAAAATATGTGTTAGCTGAATATGTATATTAGTGTTTCTGAGTTTAATTTTTGTTAATAACTAATTACAAATCAGCTTATGTCAGAACGTAAATAACACGAAGTGCACACCAATACAGAGCATTTCCGCCTTTCAGCGCGAGCTGATTTTCATTAAAATATAACTAATATTCTCTAACTCTTGCCCGTAGCCAGGATTTTAAAATATAACTACTATTCTCTAACTCCTGGGTGTAGCCAGGATGTTACGTGGGGCGAATCCTTCATAGGAAAAGTGGACTCCTAAAATATCCAATACAAATCCATGGCTGAATGGTTAGGACGTCCGCCTTGTACTCTTAATTTTATCTTGACCCGGGGAAGCGGGTTCGCTTCCCACCTGGTTCAAGTTATTTTACGTTTGTCTTTTATTGGAGAAAATGAGTTTGTGTTAACCACAGGCATATGTTACAGGTCCCGAGTGTCAGGACTGCTGCAACAGTGATGACACACAATCTGAAGGATAGTAAAAATAGGAGTCAGAGATGACGACCATTGTACTGCCATTTGAATCCAGATTACATGTTTATTTACAGTATTTGTTAACAAACAAATATTTTACAGTGTACAGTATTAATATGCTGGTGAAGATTCTCAGTCGTCCAGGACATGATAAAATCAAAAAAGGTGTTCAATACAAGATCAACTGGACTTTATTTGTTGCAGAAAACGTTTCACCCTTTATCCAAAGGGCTTTTTCAATTGTAAATTTTTCCAATTGAAAAAGCCCTTTGGATAAAGGGTGAAACGTTTTCTGCAACAAATAAAGTCCAGTTGATCTTGTATTGAACGCCTTTTTTTGATTTTACAGTATTAATGTTTTACAAACCTGGTTTCCTTCATTTACAGGTATTACGGTAATTAACTTTTCACATTTTCACCCTTCACTTAGATGAAGACAATGTGTCAAACAGGAGAAATCAACTTTTTTAGAGCTCTATTGCACTTAGCTGATATAAGCATTAAAATATACACTGACTTTGACTGAACACCGATCAAAAATAAAATGACAAGACTTACTAAACAAATGTAGAATCTAAGTTAGCCTTGTTCCACCTTTAACTTCAGTTCTCACACTTAGTGGTCTGAATATTATTCAAACAAAACAAAGTAAGACTCAAAAACCTGGAGTTAGTAAGGTATCACGTCCTTCTATTCACTTTCCCTCGCGAGACCTTCCCAGCGCGGGCTGGCAAACAGCCAAATTTAACGTGACTGTTTAAACTTGCAATTACTGGCAAAATGGTGCACAGAAACCGCAACACAGTGATATGTGCTGGTCACGTAAGAGGTAAACATCTTACATCGTAGTTATGATGTGTTTTCACCATGTACAGGTAGTCCCCGATTTACGAGCGAGATCCGTTACAACGAGGCGCTCGTAAACCGGAAATCTCGTAAATTTGGAACGGCCGCCACGCTTCTCGTAAGTCCGGAATTTCGCTCGTAAATTGGAACGGTTTTGCTAGCGCGACTACGAACACTCGTTTTTCATCGAAAAACTGCTTATGAGTGCATAAAAATGATCGGAAACGTGTGTCCACATGTTTAGCTAACGAACTGTGGTGAAAAAACACAGGAAAACTCAGTATTTTTTGCGTTTTTTCCAATAATTCGCCAGCTCGTAAGTCCGGAACCTCGTAGATCAGAGCGCTCGTAAATCGGGGACTACCTGTACTGACCTGAAGGATAGTAAAAATAGGAGTCAGAGATGACGACCATTGTACTGCCATTTGAATCCAGATTACATGTGAGGTTAACCGGAAGTCCGTCCCCAAAACCAACCTGGAAGCAACGCACCCCCCCAAAACAAAAGTTCTGCTTCGTCATCACTGCTCCTGTCCCAGCTCAGGAAAACACTATAAAAATGCAGGCAGATTAACATGCCGAACCGCAAACAAAATATATCATATATTTGAAAATAGGACCAACTGCACATGGAAATACTTTACATTCATAAG
>JBBPBX010040581.1:17883-29299 GCA_038048925.1 Garcialebias charrua
CCTGGCTACACCCAGGAGTTAGAGAATACATGTATTAGTTATAAATCCTGGCTACGGGCAAGAGTTAGAGAATATTAGTTATATTTTAATGAAATTCAGCTCGCGCTGAAAGGTGGAAATGCTCTGTATTGGTGCGCGCTTCGTGTTATTTACGTTCTAACATAAGCTGATTTGTAATCAGTTATTTTTTTTATTTATTTTTTTTCAAAAATCTTTTTATTGTTTTGTTTTTTTCGAAAAAGACATACAGACAAATAACTCACAAATGTACAAAACAAACCCAACGAAAACACAAAAACAACTAAAAACATTCAAGGTAACAAATATTATTCGATTACCGTGAGACAAAACTACAACAAAAATACATTCAATTTGTTATCCCAGAGATAGATGGCAAGATTTTGTCGATGAGATTTATTCACTGTCCCCATGTTAAACGTAAAGTGAAGCCCTTGTTCTCCTTAGGGCTAGACATCCAGTCCTTAGTGATTCAGTTTCATACACTTTTCAATCAAGTGAATACATTTGAACTTAATATAAAGCTAACACACTCAATGCTACTATAACAATGAAAGCATAGACTAGCTTAATTTTACCATCAGTCATTCCTCATAAGTATTCGTATTTTCCAAAAAAATCAAAAATTTATCCCATATTTTTTTAAACACATCATATTTACCCTTAATCATAAATGTAAGTTTCTCCAAGGCAAGAGAGCTTGATAATGTAGACATCCAAGTATTTATTTGAGGCCTAACTATAGATTTCCAGGCTCTGGCTATACTATATTTGGCCTGGACCAGACAATACATTATGGATTTTTGATCACTCTTATTTAATTGGATTTGAGTAGGGAAGATTCCTAGGATACACAACCTTGGACACGGATCAATTTTAGTACCGATAATGAGTGAAATTTTGTCCAAAACCTCCTTCCAGAATTTCTGAATCTCTGGACATTCCCAAAGACAATGAGTCAAAGTGCCTTTATCCCCACATTTGGCACATGTGTCAGGATTGTTGGGATTAAATTTATTTAGTAGTGTTGGAGAAATATATGTTCTCATCAGCCATTTGTATTGGATTAATTTAAATTGAGTATTAATAGATTGCGTCTGTGCTTTCAAACAGGCCCTCTGCCATTCCTCTACTGATATATTACATTTCAAGTCCTCACACCATGCAATTCTTTTGTCTTCTGAGGAGGTCTGAGAGCTGTCCTTGATACTGTTATAAAACAAGATATTAGACCTTTCCTCTACTGATATATTACATTTCAAGTCCTCACACCATGCAATTCTTTTGTCTTCTGAGGAGGTCTGAGAGCTGTCCTTGATACTGTTATAAAAGCAAGATATTAGACCTTTCCTTAACTGACTGTTTGTTGCTAACTCTTCTATAGAAGTAAGAGTAGGTAATGCTATCGATTTTTGAGTACTTAAGATAAAATTTCTAACTTGCATGAACTTAAAAAAATGTTTATTTGAAATGTTGAATTTCTGTTTCAAATCTTCAAAGCCGACCATAATCCCTTTATCAAATAAATCAGCGATTTTGCGTAAACCCTTTGAATACCATGTTTTAAAACCCATATCTTTCCTACCTGGTTCAAATGACATATTGCCCCAGATCGGAGAAAACTGGGATAATATTGGTGTTTCATTTTTGAATTTATGTACATCGTACCATACTCGGATAGTGTTTTTAACAAAAGGGTTTGAAGTGTTTTTTATTAAATCTTTGCATTTCCTTGAGTATAGATATGAATTTAGGGATAAGGTAGAGGTGTTTATATTTTCTATTTTTACCCACGGCAGGATAGTTGGTGAAAACCAGCAAGATGCACTAGAAAGTTGGGAAGCCCAGTAATACCATCTGAGGTTTGGTACCCTCAGTCCTCCTCTATCATATGGAAGATATAGTAATGATAAACGTACTCTAGCTCGTCTGTTATTCCAGATGAATTTATTGAAGATTTTTTGGATTTTATTAAAAAATCCATCGGGAGGATTAAGGGGAATAGCCTGAAAAAGATATAAAAATTTAGGAAGCACGTTCATTTTAAGAGTGTTTATACGGCCAATCATAGATATAGGCAAGGTAGACCATCTGTCAATTGATTCTCGTATTGAGTTAGTCACCGGCGTATAATTTGCACCAACCAGATCGTCCATTTTTGGAGTAATTTTAATGCCTAAGTAAGTAAGGCTGTCTTTTGCCACCTGAAATGTGGTTAGAATTGGTGGAGTCTCTCTTTCAGCTTGATTTAAAAATAGGATGGCAGATTTTGATTCGTTAAGTTTATAACCGGAAATATAACCAAACTCATTGATAATCTTGAGTAGTTGGGGAATTGAGCAATTCAGCTTGGACAACATTAAAATAATGTCATCGGCAAAGAGTCCAATTTTAGATTCAATATTTTTAATTTTGATACCGTGTATATTTTGATTATTCCTTATGGCAATAGCTAATGGCTCAATTGCCAGGATAAAGAGCAGGGGCGAGAGAGGACATCCTTGACGCGTGCCCCTAGCTAGATTAAATGGTTCGGATATTATATTATTAGTTATAACTGAGGCGTTGGGTTTGTTATAAATTATTTTAATCCAATTTATGAAATAACTTCCCATGCCAAATTGAGAAAGAACTCTATAGAGGTAATTATGTTCCACTCTATCGAATGCTTTTTCCGCATCGAGTGAAAGTAAAGCTGTATCGGGATGTTCATAATTTTCATGAATTATATTTAGTACGCGACGGATACCGTGATGGGCTTGCCTCCCTTTAATAAAACCATTCTGGTCAGGATTAGAAAGATACGGTAAAAATTTCTCAAGCCTAATTGCTAGTACTTTGGATATTATTTTGGCATCAGAGTTTATAAGAGAGATTGGTCGGAAAGATTCACATCTAGTGTGAGGTTTCCCGGGTTTAGGTAAGACTGTTATGATCGCATTTCTCAAGGAGGGAGGTAATTCTTTAAAGTTTAAAGGTAATTCTTTTAAAGTCCAGGAATTGGTAGAATATAGTATTTTATCAATTATGTATAGGGCTCATAATAACACATTACCTTTAAATATCCAAAGAAATTTTATAAAAAGACAAAGTTATTACAATCTCAAAGGGACAGAGATATTCATCAAACCACAATTCAGAACCAGCTTAAAAGGACGGTCTACCTCAATTCAGGGAATTCGATTGTGGAATGCTCTGGAGAGTGATGTTAAAAATGAAAAATCAATGTATACATTTAAGAAAAAGGTCAAAAAGGACTTGCTCAAAAACTATATGATGTAATCTTGCGTGTTTGTGTATTACAATTATGTTGTACTTATGATGTACGGTACGTTTGTGTATTACAGTTAGAAAAATTAAGTAGAGTTATTCATTTTATGAAGCAGTTTGTGTATTACAGTTAGAAAAATTAAGTAGAATTATTCATTTTTGTGATGAATTTGTGTATTACAATTAGGAAAATTAAGTAGAATTATTCATTTTGTGAACATCTTGATGTTGTGCCATCTTTTAGTTTGTGTATTTCAATTAGAAAAATTAAGTAGAATTAAGTAGAATTATTCATTTTATGATCTAGTTTGTGTATTACAGTTAGGAAAATTAATAAAAAAAAAAAAAAAAAAAAGGAAAATTAAATAAAATTATAAAAAAAAAATAAAAAAAAAAATAAAAAAATTAGAATTAGAAAATTAATTAGAATTATGGGTGATGTAGTTTGTGTATTACAGTTAGAAATATTAAGTAGAATTATTCATTTTGTGATCTAGTTTATGTTTTACAGTCAGGAAAATTAAGTAGAATTATTCATTTTGTGATGTAGTTTGTGTATTACAGTTAGGAAAATAGGTAGAACTATTCATTCTGTGATGTTGCTTGAAAGTTATCATTGGTTGAACAAACTGTGAAATAGGGGCAGATATAATAAGATTTCATCTTCTTTCTGCTCCCTTCATTTTATCCTACTTGTAATCTTGTATCTGATGAAACTGTCTTGTATTGTTCTTTTAAAATGAATGAATAAACATCAAATCAAATCAAATCAAATCAAAGTTGTAGCTTTCCGCTATCATATTATGGAGGGGCTGTAATAATTTGTTTTTAAATATTTTATACAAGTCCATAGGAATCCCATCTGGGCCGGGTGCCTTTCCTGAATTTAGTTTATCTATTGCATTTGAGAGTTCCTCTATAGTTATTGGTATATCCAGTTCTAATTTAGCTGTTTCACTAAGTGTGGGAGTGTTTATTGAATTGAGAAAGGAATTTAACGACTCTTGTGGTATGTGTCCTTTAGACGTATATAATTTTGAGTAATAATCTTTAAAAAGATCATTAATTTTTTGAGGATCGCTAGTATTATCATTTCCAGTTGTAATTTCATTTATTGCCCTCTCATTCTGTATAGCCTTAATGCGCCAGGCTAGAAGTTTCCCTGCCCTCTCTCCCCGATCGTAGTAGGATTGTTTCAATCTGAATATCTCTGATGTAGCTTTATTTGTTGATAGTTCATCATATTTTGCCCTCAATATTAGCAATTCTTTTTGTTTTTCTTTAGAACCTTTTAGATTTATCTCGAGCTCGGTCTCTTTTATTTGTTCTTCAAGTTTTACCATCTCCATGAGAGTTTTATTAACTTCGTTTTTTGTGTAGCTCATCATTTGACCTCGTATAAAAGCCTTGAATGCTTCCCATCTGATAGTTGCTGTAGTCTCAGATTTATTAAAGTCAAAGTAATCATCAATATTTTTTTCAATGTATTTCAGAAATTTAGGCATTTGTAACCAGTGTGGTTTTAAACGCCAGATAGGATTACGTCTAATTGCAGTTGAGGGTGAAAATTTAAGTATGCATAATGAATGGTCGGAGATTAATATGCTATTATATGCACAATCTTTAATTCTCGCAACTAAAGAATTTGAAATTAAAAAATAATCAATACGGCTATAGCTATTATGGGTAGTTGAATAGCACGAATATTCTCTCTTTGTTGGATTCTGGATTCTCCATATGTCTCTTAAGTTTAGTTCAGACATAAAATGTTGTATAACCCGTCTACTTTTAAGGTGTGATGAATCTAATCCTGATGATCTATCAAGATTTGGGTCTAAAGTACAGTTAAAGTCTCCAGCACAGACTACATCCCCATGCAAAGCTGTAATAGAAAGAAACAAATTATTATAAAAGTCAGGTATCGTCCCAATGTAGACACATTGGGACCATATAGGTTAACCAAAACAAAGTTTTGGTTCATCAATGAAGCTTGGATTATTAGGAATCTCCCAGCAGGGTCTGTGATAACTTTTTTTATACCAATAGGTAAAGATTTATGAATCAGAATTGCTACTCCCCTAGCATGTGGAGAAAATGAGCTTGAAAAAACTTGACCTGGCCATCTTCTTCTTAGTTTAACAATTTCGTTCGCAAGTAAGTGTGTTTCTTGTAAAAAAAAAACACTTTGGGCTGATATTGTTTAAGTCTATTCATTACTTTTTTGAGTTTGATCAGTTTCCTAAGGCCTCTTACGTTCCAGGAGATCACATCAACAATGGATTCAGTACTCATTCATTTAATGTCCATATATCAGCACTTTTTGTTTTTTGTCTCGGCTGTTGAAATTTGCAATTTGCAATTTGAAAAACATAGTACCTTGAAAACATTGAACATTTACAAACATAAACACAAAACACTTTCCTGAGATTCCCCCCCAGTGGGGATCTCCGGCACCCCATCCCCTCTTTGTTGTGACTTGGCTAAACTACTGATCCTAGAACAGGAGCAGATAGACGTCCACTGAACAACTCCACCCACCACCTTAAACTATGAACCCCGACCATGTTGTATATAAATTATACCCCACTGCTCTAATGGTGAAACTTGGTCCAAAAATAAATAAAGAAACAAAGAGAGAAGAAAAAAATAAATAAATAATAATAAAATAAATAAATAAAAATAATAATAAATAATAATAATAAATAATAATAATAATAAAATAAAAAATAAGATAAATATATATATATATATATAAAATGTTTAAATAAAAATAAATAAATAAATAAGAAAAGAAAAAAAATCAATAATAATATACATATACACATACATACTGTATATATATATACATATGTGCATATATACATATATACACACATACACATACATACATACATACATACATACATACATACATACATACATACAAACATGAAACATATGTATTGTATAAAAAAAAACGATCACATAGAATATTAATCCTAATTAAGTGTATTTGGCGCCCTCTAGCTTTTAGTATGGTTACTCGTCCGTTTGTTGTCTTGTTTTCCTTATAAACTCCTCCACCTCCGTTGGTGTGTGAAAGAGAAAGCGATTACCTTGGTGGAAGATCCTCATCTTTGATAGAAAAATCAGTTCAAAGTTTATTTTCAGCTCACGGAGTTGTTGTTTCACCCGGTCGAATTGTTTCCGTTGTTTCACCACCTCAGCGGACAGGTCCGGGAAGAACATCACATGACAGCCTTTGTACATCACCTTTCCCTTCAGACGTGCTGCGTTCATCACTCTCATCTTGTCCTGGTAGTAATCAGTTATTAACAAAAATTAAACTCAGAAAAACTAATTCAGGTAACAATTTTTTTAGGTGTTTATGTAGTTAAAGGCTCAGTATGCAGCTTTTTAACACGCTGGCACTTAGAAACATTTTGATCAGAGACACGTTTCTGGTCCCTCCTCACTCAGAGCCATATATGACTCAGCTCCACCTCACTCGCGCTGCAGCCTGGAATGCTCCGCCTCCTCTACATGTCCCGTTTCTGCGCTGCAATGTTCTGTGATTATGTGTTAATAAAACCTTCTAAAAAATAAAATAAAAACATGGACCACTGGTCCAGCAAAACAAAAACACCCTGAAACCTGCAAAGCTTCACACAGCCACGTTGGACATGATTTAATTCGCTCGTGACAAATTGATCCACTTCCTCATATCTGTCAGTGCAGGTCTGGAGGGGAGGAAGCGATCACTTGACTTTTGGCAAAAAAAAACAAAATAAATGTTCAGAGCAGGGATGAAGAAAAGATATTTAATACTTTTGTGTCACATACAAAACAGTTTTGCATCGCTTTGAAATTATTTCAACAAGATAATAATAATAATAATAATGAATTCAATTTATAACGCACTTTTCATTAATGAAAATCTCAAATCTCAAACAAGAACCTGCGCGTCCGCTGCGGGGCTCGCTGCGGGGCTCGCTGCGGGGCTCGCTGCAGGCTGACAGGTGGGGGCGTGGGTTGGGGAGGGGGGGCGTGGGTTAAGGGGTGAAAAGTAAGAAGCTCTGTTTTTATTGACTGGTAGTAAACTCTGTTTTTATTGGCTGGTTAACCGCGGGGCGCTCTTGGCTTTTTATAAATGCTTTTATTACCACCGGGAGACGCCAGAGGACTATAGTTTTTTTGAGAGATTACATGTCAAAGATCAATGTATCAGGAGATAAGGGCAGAGTGAAGAAACATGTTTAAAAAATAAACTACATACCCCAGCTTTAAATTTAATGAAATTCAGCTCACGCTGAGGTTGTTGTTAGAACGAGTCCCGCCCCTGCTGCAAACAACGAATCAAATGATGAGCAGTACATGACGTCAAACTGGGCCCGGGAGCTCGGCCCGATCAGAACCACGTCTTGGCGGGTTCCATAACGAGGGCGGATCCCGGGCGGAAAAGGAAAATGCGAACATGACGAACCCGGGTTAGAAGGCGGGGCGGGGGCGCAATGCGAAAACAGCTTGTGAGAGGGTGCTATTTATAAGACTGAGCTGAATACAGCAGCTCATACTGAAGGTTCCGGCAGAGCTCAGCGTACGGCCTGTACGCCGCTCTATGCGCGCAGTCTGTGCGCACGCGTTCACTGGCACAGCTCTGCTTTCGTTCTTGCGTTAAATGCTCGTGTTTTCGCTCCAAGTTCTTGTTGTAATTTGAGCAGCTGCGCGCAGAGCGTTTCCCTACGGGACAAACTGAGGTCGCTGATTGGTCATTTGCTGACACGCCTACTGAATTGATTGACAGGTCGAGTGGGAGACAAAAAAAAAGACATGAGCTGGCTGGCTGCAGCCGCTGCGGTGTTTCTAAACTTTATATGTTAATAAAAAGTTCTAAAAAATAAAAATAAAGACAGGGAGCCCTGGTCCTGCAGCCCACAGCCCACCAGGAAATATTTAGAACGTTGCACAGCCAGGTAGGACATGAGTTATTATTCGCTCGTGACAAATTCATTCATTTCAGTCATGGAGTTAACAGAGGAGGAAGCGATAACTTGACTTTTGGCAGAAAAACAAAGAAATGTCCAGATCAGTGATGAATAAGGGGAATTTAATTCATTTGTGTAACATACAAACCAGTACAGCGCCGGGCAGTTTATTGTGAGACAACGCACATCGCATACGCGGTCGTAAAATTTGAGCTTTGCGCGTTCATGCCCTGCGGGGCTACGCTTGTGCCTCTGTGTACGTACGGCGTAGTGCGGCGTACTGCCTTACGCTGAGCTCTGCCGAGGCCTTGAGGAAGTCTTTCGGACGAAAGACGAAACTTTTCTACTTTTTTTGTTTTGTTTTTTTGAATGTCCAGAGGACCAGATTTAGCTTTATTAGAAAGATCTGGCACTTTTTTTTTCTTTAATGTCGGATGCTCTTCCTAACACAAACCTGGGCTCACAGCTTCTGGATTACAAAATCTGGGCTCTAACCACCGAGCTAGCACAGCCTATTTTTACTCGGTGGTGTACAAAGTCCAAATGGTCTAACCTCCTCACATCATACCTATCTCTTACATACAGAATCTGCTCTCCCCTCACTCCCTCTGATTTCTCTCCTCAGATCTTTATTTCAGTCCCAGACTTTGAGTTTCCTGTCCGTTTGCCAGCACTTTCTGTGGCTCTGCAGTTTTCTCATATCCGGCTGCTGAACTTCATCACAGAAGTTCACGCTGCTATTAAAATGCAACCAGATCTCATCAAGGTCCAAAGCGGCAAGCAAACAGTTTGGTATCTTTATTAGTTTCACTTTTGTTTAAGTTGAGAGACGTTTTTTTTTTTTGGTCTTTTTTATCTGGACCCCGAAGAACCCTGAAGAACTCAAGCTCATCGTATAAATCTATGCAGTACTCTTAATTACTTTTCCTCACAATTCCTTAAAACATTTTCAGAAGGCAGCCTCCCTTCCCTTTCCATCACTTTTCCCCTTGCTTTATGACTTTGTTGAAAGCAGAGAAATAATATATGCATTTGGCTTGTTATTATTAATAATTGGGATTCAGCACAGCATGTACATTTCAGAACATCTCTGTTGACATCCGACATCTCCAACATTTCAGGGAAAAGGGAAGACGTGGTGTGCTCCATTGCATTTATTTGTAGCTGCCCTGAGACTTCTGTAAGCCACACACATCTGTACTTGTCTTAATATATCAAAAAGCAATCATGAAGGAAAAAGAAGGTGAACACTCTAAAAGGGCTCCCCAGATTGTTTTACTTTTTTCCGAAAAGCATGAGCCAAAATGAAATTTTCTGGAATATGATTTAATTTCTTATAAATGCAATAGGGCACCGTGTCTCAGTTGGTAGAGCTGTTGACTCTCAGTGAGAAGATCGCTGGGTCGAATACCAGCTGGGGGCCTTTCTGGGTGGCGTTTGCATGTTCGCTCCGTGCATGCGTGGGTTTTCCTGTTTTCCTTCTACAGACAAAAAACATGCATGTTAGTCTGATTGGTAACTCTAAATTGTCCCTATGTGTGAGTGAGAGCGTGAATGGATGTTTTTCTGGTTTGTCTCTATGTGTCCCTGTGATGGACTGGAGACCTGTCCAGGTGTCCCCTGCCTCTCGCACAGTGATTGCTGGATATGGGCACCAGTGACCCCCACGACCTGGAAAGGAAGAAGCGGGCAGAAGTTAACGGATGCATTGTTGCATATGCAAAAGGTGTTACTTAACCATCTTATTTTACACTTTTTTAATCCGTCACTGATCAAATTATTTAGAAAATAATATCAAGGTTCATGCTCAATAATTATTGTAGAAAATCCAACAATGTTCAGTCAGGTAATCTGGACAGTTTCTTTCTTCTTCTTCTTTTTTAGAGACGTTTTGCCTTCCATCCAAAGGGCTTCATCAGTCTGAGAAGTCACAAACAAACTGCTTTCCCAACTAAAGCCCCCAGTATACTGTTCTTTGTGCCCAGCGCCGCTGGACTGGCGTGAGCTGCGCAGGCAGTTCATATTATACTCTGTGCAAGCGCAGCTCTCTGGAGTGCAGGCTACAGGACAAATTGAGGTCGCTGATTGGTCATTAGCTGACACGCGAGGCAGTTTATCAACGTGCGCGCGTAGGCGTAGTAAAATTTGAGCTTGGCGCGTTCACGCCCGCGATCAAAGGCTTTTGCCGCGGCGCTCCCACGGCGCCGAGCGGCGTGAGGCAAAAGAAACAGGTATATTGGGGCCTTAAGCAGTACACTCCACTGGTTGGTCCACTGTCAGACGGAGGGCAAAATGTCTCTCAGCAACAAAAAAAAAAAAAAGGAACTGTCCATATGACCTGACTGAACGTGTTGGATTAGAAAGTACAGTAGTCTCTTGTTTATCGCAGTGGATCCGTACCCTGAAGCTATGAATAATATGAATGATGAGTGAAAAACTGCGATGTAGGGATAGTAGTACAAGTAATAAATAGTAGTTTATTTTTGTGTGTGTATATATATATATATATACAGTATATATACAGTATATATACAATATATATACACATACTGTTTCTTAAGGTGTTTTCAACCCTTCCCACACTCTTGCAATATTCCAAACAATTGCCCTCATGCACGAACCGTTCGTACGCACAGATTTGTTCTTAAACTGTGCGTACGAGTGATTTAGGATCATTTGTGGCATTCAACAATGTTTTCGTATCCTAAGATTTTTTTCAGATACGAACAAAATTTACGAGTGGTCCGGACCTGTCGTATATTTTAGGAGCGTCAGTCTGCTGTCATCCAGACGGAATTTCCCCACTAATAACTTCATATTTCGTTATTTAGAAAATATTTTGGGTTTAAAAAAATCACGCACCATAATTATTCTTGACAATAGGTTATTCTGTTTGAATTAGAATTATAATTTTAAGTTTAATTTGTCTGGTGTGTCGCGCAGGCTTCAGTGAGTCGTGCGCTCCCCTTGGTCATCAAAGCCGCTCCTCATATTAACACCCAGGTACATAAAATTCCCATACACCGCCGCAGAACAAGTACGAATTAAGACTGATCTTGTGCCAAACACCATCGGAGCAATTGATTATTATATCTGATTCGAAATATAACCTGCAGAATGTGGTTGCGCGCTGACCAGGAGGTGCGCGCATGACCCATTTGTGC
>JBBPBX010040582.1:10039-23156 GCA_038048925.1 Garcialebias charrua
TTAAATGCGGGACTATAATTGTATTATACAGCAAATACAAGGCTTTATCATTCAATAAGTCTTTAACTTTGTACAGTACTGCAATGGATTTAGATATTTTAGTTTTTACAGAATTTATGTGCAGTTTCCATGACAGTTTATCGTCAATATTTACACCCAAAAACTTCACCTCATTAACTTTGCTTATCTGAACACCATCAATTTTAAAAGGAACAGCAACAATTTTTTTTAACTAAATATCATATAATTAGTTTTATCAAGGTTTAATGATAACTTGTTTAATTTAAACCACGTTTGTATTTTGACAAACTCCATCTTCATCAACTCAAACATCTGTTCCAAGGCTTTACCCAAACAAAAGAAAGAGGTATCATCAGCAAAGACAACACATTTAAGGATACCGGACACATACATATAAAATAAACAACTTAGGTCCAAGTACAGAACCTTGTGGTACTCCACATGAAACACTGCAGAGGTCAGATCTTACATCATCTATTTGTACAAACTGTTTTCTGTCTTTTAAGTAACTACATATCCATTGCACAGCTGGTCCTCTAATCCCATATTTGTTTAATGTATCAAGTAGAATGGTGTGTTCTATTGTGTCAAAAGCTTTTTTAATCAACAAATGTACTTATACATTGAGGTTTTTGATTGACAGTTGTGGAAAGCTCCTCGGATGAAGAGTGAAACGTCTTCTGTTACAAATAAAGTCCAGTTGTTTCTGTATTGAACGTTTTTTATTTATTTATCATGTCCTGGATGACTGAGAATCTTCACCAGCATACAGCTGTAGTAACTTGTTATATCAACTCCATAAGAGCCATGGATGTTGAGTTATTTGATCTGAACCCATACTGACTATTACTTAAAAATGTTATGTTTATCAAGAAATAGGTCAAATCTGGTTACAAAGATCTACACTCGATCAGTGATCGAGCCTCTTCCTCCTCCTTCGACCAAAGATGCAGCCACCTCCCCCATCTCCCCACCAACCGCCGCCGTCACCCCGTCACCCCCCTCAGAGGCGGCCCCCGGCAGCCCTCCCAGCGCAAGCCCCGCCCCCGGTCCATCCCTGCCCCGCTCGCAAGACAAAACGAAGAAGAAGAAGATGTCCGACGAGGAGATCCTGGAAAAGCTGCGTAAGTCTCACGTCACAAGCCAAAGGTGGTCTCGGATCTGTGTCTGCCGAGCCGAACGTTCCTAAACTACAGCTGCAGTCAGCCGCTGGTTTGACCCCCACCAGAACCACCACGGATTATTTCAGTCTTTGAGTTTCAGTTTATCTTTTATTTCCAGTCCTGCTGGACCTGATTCCAGCCACTGTTTTCATTTTTAAATAATATTAAAGGAGAACAAAGTTGTCTTAGAGGTAACATTATAATAATAATAATGTCACATTTGTCATCTGTGTATGTTTCCATACAAGACGAAATTAGTCTCTGCATTTAACCCAACCACCACCAGGTGGGGCAGTGGGCAGCTATTGAAAGCGCGGGTGCCTCTACACCATCTTGGCCCCCATATATGTTAATATACCAATAATTTGCTCATCATAAAACTTTACCAAATTGGGTTATATTTATAAAAATAGATTTTATTTACCGTACCAGGCTTTAGAGCTAAATTATATACCATATTTTTCACCGTATAAGTTGCAACTTTTGCATAAATTTGCAAATCCTGCGACTTATACATCGAAGCAACTAACGTGTTTTTTTCTTCTCATATTTTTAACCCAATTTTTGTCTGACGATTTCATTCACTCTGACATAGAAATATTAAACATTACCATACTTTTCGGCCTATAAGTCGCACCGTCGTATAAAGGCCTAGTTATACTCGCGCTTTGGTCCGTAGGCTGGAGCGCGCGCTTTGCGCGCACTGAGACGTGCGGCGCTATGCGTTTATAGTGTTGCAGCTGTGTTTATGGTTGACGCACGGCGGCGCATGGCAACGTGCTGTTCTTTGAGCTCAGTCCACGGCGTCAACGGCAAAAGTAAACAGCGCGGCGCGCACTAGGCTTGTGGAGTTTCAAAAATTCGGAGGTGCGCGACACGCGCCAAGACGACGTGCGGGGCCAACGCGCAGGGGCGGGGACTGCGATATTGAGTCACTTTTGGCGTGCGCCCCCTCGCGCGCTGCGCGACGCGTCGAGTGTAAATCTAGCTTTAGTCGCTTTGTCCAATTATTGGCAATAATTTGGAAAAATCCATAAATATGTCGCTTCGCCGTATAAGTTGCACCTGACGTCACCACCGACGTAGCGCGTCACCGCTGACGTTACACGTCACCGCTGACGACCCGGAAATGTGGTCCGACCGAGTGTTCACCATAGCTCTGCTGCAAATGTCTGCCACAGAAGCGCACAGCAAAGCTTTAAGAAGATTAACACTTAAAAACAATTATTTGTTTGCTAAAAATTATAACAAATATGTGTCTGAGCTGAACTTTTCCTTAATAAATGAACGTAATTGTGAAATGAGCTGGATTTAAAAATTTGTTTCGCTACGTCTGATGAAACAATACGTGCGTGCGCAGCGGGCGGAAACCCTGCGTTTTGTTAAAATTTAACAAGAGAAACGCCTAATAAAATATATTTCTTAGCTGACATTATTGTAAAAGTGTGTCTCTGTTTAACTTTTGTTAATAAATGATTACAAATCAGCTGAATTTAAAACGTAAACAACACGACGCGTGCACCCACAAGAGCATTTCCGCGTTTCAGCGAGAGGTGCATTTCGTTAAAATTTAACTACAGAAACACCTAAAAATATATATTTGTTAGCTGACATTATTGTAAGAGTGTGTCTCAGTTTAACTTTTCTTAATAAATTAATAAAAAGGGTCAAATCAGCTGAATTTAAATAGTTTCGTTACCGCATAAACAAAACGTGCAAGCGCAGCGCCAGACATGCAGTAGCAGCGAACAGACCTGCATGTATTTTAATTTTCCAGTCACAGACCAATTTTTCACTCACTCCAAAGTGACGATCCGCTGCTCCGTTGCCGTGTTCTGCTGCAAATTTAATCACCTGCAGCTTAAAATCTGCAGAATCTCTTTGGCGGCATTTTCTCTCTTTGTTCTCTCGCTCGTTCTCTCCCGGATGTTGATATCGATGTGTTCTTGTCTGTTCTCCTGCTCACTCTACAGTACAGTCTCCACGTCCTCAAACCACTGCATTGACCTGTCTGCTCTACCCCTGTCCGAAAAACAAAAAGTCACAAATTTGGGAGTGATAATACCATACCATACCATTTTATTTATAAAGCACTTTAAACAGGAACAAGTCCACACCAAAGTGCTGGACAAACAAACACGCAACAGGCAACACAGACAATGAAGTACAACACGAAAAACATAAAAACATTGCAGATCATAAATCAAACGATCCAATACAAATCAGCTGGCATTGAAAGCGATGGAGTAGTAGTGAGTTTTTAACCGGGATTTGAAAACCGAGAGGGAGGGGGCCTGTTTGATGAGCAGCGGTAACTCGTTCCAGAGTCTTGGGCCTGCTACAGAGAACGCCCTGTCACCCCTGCGCTTAAGGCGAGTTTCTGGAACTATTAAGAGTACCTGATCCTCTGACCTCAAAGCACGTGGAGGGACATATGGGTGTATCAGATCCGAGAGATAGGCGGGGGCGAGACTGTTCAGCGATTTGTAGACATACATGAGAATTTTGAATTGGATTCGAAGATGAACCGGTAGCCAGTGAAGGGAGGCCAAGACTGGTGTAATGTGCTCTCTTTTGCGTGTGCTGGTTAAAAATCGGGCAGCTGCGTTCTGAACCAGTTGTAATCGTGCAATGGTGGCTTGACTGACGCCAAACAGAAGTGAATTGCAGTAATCAAGCCTAGATGTAATGAATGCGTGAATCACTGTCTCCAGGTGCTTTTTGGATAATATGGGCTTCAGCTTAGACAGACGCCTCAGCTGGAAAAAACAGGATTTGACGATCATGTTTACATGACTGTTGAGTTTCATGGAAGGATCCATTATCACTCCCAGATTTTTGACTTTTTGTTTTTCGGACAGGGGTAGAGCAGACAGGTCAATGCAGTGGTTTGAGGTTGTGTCATTGGGAAGGAACAATATGGCTTCAGACTTCTTATCATTGAAGCTTAAGAAATTTAAAGCCATCCAGTCCCTGATGTCAGCCAGGCAGTCGAGCAGAGGTTGAATAGAGCCTGTACCATTTTGTCTTAGGGGGAAGTAGATTTGACAGTCATCAGCGTAGAAGTGGAAAGGTATATTGTGTTTCCGGAAAATAGCACCGAGTGGCAGCAGGTATAAGGAGAACAAGAGAGGACCCAGGATGGACCCCTGCGGAACCCCCCATTTAAGAGCCGCCACTGCAGAAGTAAAATCATTGATGGACACACAAAAAGACCTGTCAGAGAGGTAGGATCTGAACCAGTTTAGGGCTGATCCTGAGATGCCCACCCACTGCTCCAACCTAGCAATGAGGATCTCATGGTCGATGGTGTCGAAAGCGGATGTGAGGTCCAATAGGACAAGCAGCACAGAGTCACCAGTATCTGTGGATAGAAAGATGTCGTTAAAAACCTTCAGTAGGGCAGTCTCAGTGCTGTGGAGGGATTTGAAGCCAGACTGGAAAAGCTCGGGGATAGCGTGATCCTCCAGGAAGCACTTTAGTTGGGACTCAACTATTTTCTCTAGAAGTTTAGAAACAAATGGGAGTCTGGAGACAGGCCTGAAATTGGATAATACTGACGGGTCGAGGTTTGGTTTTTTCAGAAGAGGTTGAACAGCAGCATGTTTTAATGATAATGGATCCTTCCATGAAACTCAACAGTCATGTAAACATGATCGTCAAATCCTGTTTTTTCCAGCTGAGGCGTCTGTCTAAGCTGAAGCCCATATTATCAAAAAACAACCTGGAGACAGTGATTCACGCATTCATTACATCTAGGCTGGATTACTGCAATTCCCTTCTGCTTGGCGTCAGTCAAGCCACCATTGCACGATTACAACTGGTTCAGAACGCAGCTGCCCGATTTTTAACCAGCACACGCAAAAGAGAGCACATTACACCAGTCTTGGCCTCCCTTCACTGGCTACCGGTTCATCTTCGAATCCAATTCAAAATTCTCATGTATGTCTACAAATCGCTGAACAGTCTCGCCCCCGCCTATCTCTCGGATCTGATACACCCATATGTCCCTCCACGTGCTTTGAGGTCAGAGGATCAGGTACTCTTAATAGTTCCAGAAACTCGCCTTAAGCGCAGGGGTGACAGGGCTTTCTCTGTAGCAGGCCCAAGACTCTGGAACGAGTTACCGCTGCTCATCAAACAGGCCCCCTCCCTCTCGGTTTTCAAATCCCGGTTAAAAACTCACTACTACTCCATCGCTTTCAATGCCAGCTGATTTGTATTGGATCGTTTTATTTATGATCTGCAATGTTTTTATGTTTTTCGTGTTGTACCTCATTGTCTGTGTTGCCTGTTGCGTGTTTGTTTGTCCAGCACTTTGTGTGGACTTGTTCCTGTTTAAAGTGCTTTATAAATACTGTAAAATGGTATGGTATGGTATGGTAAATAGACTAGGGGGCTCTTTAGTGCCCATAGCGGCCGAAACTGGTACTGCACCATTTTTGGCCAAAATGTAAAACGGTAATGGTCTTGAGCCGGAAAAGGGTAGCATGCCCTCTCCGGGTCGGGGATGAGGTCTTGCCCCAAGTGGAGGAGTTTAAGTATCTCGGGGTCTTGTTCACGAATGAGGGAAAACTGGAGCGTGAGATCGATAGGCGGATAGGTGCAGCATCCGCAGTGAAGCGGGCTCTGTACCGGTCTGTCGTGGTGAAGAGAGAGCTGAGTCGAAAGGCAAAGCTCTCAATTTACCGATCGATCTACGTTCCCACCCTCATCTATGGTCATGAGCTTTGGGTTGTGACCGAAAGAACGAGATCTCGGATACAAGCGGCTGAAATGAGTTTTCTCCGCAGGGTGTCTGGACTCTCCCTTAGAGATAGGGTGAGAAGCTCAGTCATCCGGGAGGGACTCGGAGTAGAGCCGCTGCTTCTCCACATCGAGAGGAGCCAGTTGAGGTGGCTCGGGCATCTGGTTAGGATGCCTCCTGGACGCCTCCCTGGTGAGGTGTTCCGGGCATGTCCCACCGGGAGGAGACCCAGAGGAAGACCCAGGACACGCTGGAGGGACTATGTTTCTCGGCTGGCCTGGGAACGCCTTGGGATTCCCCCAGAGGAGCTGCTCCAAGTGGCTGGGGAGAGGGAAGTCTGGGCCTCCCTACTTAGGCTGCTACCCCCGCGACCCGACCCCGGATAAGCGGACGAAAATGGATGGATGGATGGATGTAAAACGGTCATATCAGAGCAAAAAATGGGTCTAAAAATATGGAAAAAAATCCATAAATATGTTGCTTCGCCGTATAAGTCGCAGGACATGAAAATTAGTTTTAAAAAAACTGCGACTTATACGCCAAAAGTACAGTAACTGCAGCAGCTAGAGGGCGCTCGACTAGTATGGCAAGCCAAGTGTCTCATTAATAGGTAAAAGTGTCTATTAATGAGACATTTAACTTGTCATACAAAGCCACCTTCGTCTCACTGCGCAACTTCTGGAGCAAACGTCAAATCAGCTGCATTTCACCGCGCCGCCCAGGTGAAATTCATTTTTAATTTTTTTTTTTTTAATTTACCCTTTATTTATACAGGTACAGTAGTCTCATTGAGCCATGATAACTCATTTTCAAGAGAGACCTGTTTAGGGAGCAGATGGTGGGGGTTAAGGGCCTTGCTCAGGGGCCCAGGGTGGGGCGGATGAGGGTGGAGGCAGGTGTGGGTGTTTCACCTTTTTCCACCCACATTTTTTGAGGTTGTCGTTGAACCGGCGATCTTCCGATCACAGGCCCACCATCTCTAACCACTGCGCCACCACACCCCTTCAGCTGATTTGACCTTTAAAGTGCATTTATTAAGCAAAAGTTCAGCTGAGAGACACCTTTACTATAATGTCGAGAAAACAAATAGTTGTTTTTAAGTGTTAATCTTGTTAAATTTTGACAAAATGCACAGCGAGTCCTCCCTCTGCGCGCGCCCGCTTCCGTGAATCGATTTTTGAAATGCAGCAGATTTGACCGTCAAAGTGCATTTATTAAGGAAAAGTTAAACTGAGACACACCTTTACTATAATTTTGAGCAAACAATTGTTTTTAAGTATTAACCTTGTTAAATTCTTGTTAAAGTCCTCTCGTGCACGCTCCCGCGGCCATCATTTGGCAGCTAATCGATTTTTGGCACTACACTGGCTCGTGTTTCCAGGTGGTCAGCGGTCACGCATAATAGATGCAACTTATAATGCGAAGCGACTTATTTGTTTTTTCCCACTTTATTAGACATATTTGGACTGATGTGACTTAAAAGGCGGCAAGTACGGTAGATGCTTTTTAATATGAAGGTCAACCGAGGCTGCGCTCATTACTAACTGTTTTCATTTAATATTCCAGGTATAAATTTAAGTTAATTTACAGCATATTGAGCTTTATGTTCTGAGCTTTGTTTGTCAAAGCAGAGGATTCTCTTCTCTGTGCTGTCACAGTTTTTATTTTGCATCACAGGTGTGAAAGTATTGGACCTGTCTGTAAAGATGAGCGACTCCTTCTGCCTTTTAAACCGTTCAGTCAGTTTCCTGGCAGGTTTTTGAACCCGGATCGTTGAAACATCTGAACAAACCACAGAACTGAAATCCCATTTTCAACTGGACCTTTAGCTTTTTCTTACGAGCAGCTTGTCACAAAGAATCAGCTAAATGGGGCAGCACGGTGGCACAACTGGTAGAGCAGCTGCCTCTCAGCGAGCAGGTCCCCAGTTCAAATCCCGGTCCGGGGGCCTTTCTGGGTGGAGTTTGCATGTTCTTTCCGTGCATGCATGGGTTTTCTCCGGGTGCTCTGGTTTCCTCCCACAGTCCAAAAACATGCATGTTAGGCTGATTGGTAACTCTAAATTGACCCTAGGTGTGAGTGAAACAGGTCCCTCTTGTAAATGAGTCCCCGTGGCTCAACGAGGCTAGCCTGTATAAATAAAGGTTGAATGAATGAATAAATGAGCTAAAGTTAAGAGTTTAACAGAAAGACGTGTGTTTAACACCAACAAGTGGTCCCTGACGATCTGTTCCCTGAGAAGCTGCTCGACTGAACGAATGATAAATCTCTTGAGAGGGCAAAAACTAATTTTAGCCTTTCAGTGTTTTATTTTAGATTTTACAGATTTGAAGAAAAGATGGGATTGGGAACGCATGCTGCGTTGTGGGGGCGGACTGCGAGTCTAAACACAAACATGTCTGTTTTTAAATCATTTAGAGGCGTTTAAAAAATTAAAAAGAAACTTTTCATGTTTAGATTCTGTAATTCATGAATAAAAATTTGTATATTTTTAAACCATCATGCCTGTCCAGATGTGCTCAGGTCTCCCTCTGCTGGTAAGACCAGGACACTGTCTGTTTGCCTTCCTGTCTGTCTGAATGATCGACAGGCCTGAGTTCCTCTGTCCCGCCCCCTTCTGTCCAATCCTCACATCTGATTGGTCGTTCTGTTTTTATCCTGGAGTCTTTTTCCTGCCCTGAGATTACTGAACTGGAGATTCTGTTAGTTTTTACTGGGTTCACCTTCTTTTAACTTGTGTTTCTTCTCATCAGCGTCGAGTTCCTCAACTGTTTACACCTCCTCTGTTTTCACCTCCTCTGTTTTCACCTCCTCTGCTCTTCCTCCCGCTCTGCATGCTGGATTGATCCGAGTTTGATGAATTTAAAGTTGAAATTAAAAGGAGAGAAGAATACCCGACCGTTCTCTCCACAGTTTTATTTGTTCTGTCTCTTTGTCTTTTTTAATTTATCCTCTTGTCTCATCAGGGACAATCGTCAGCGTGGGAGACCCCAAGAAGAAATATACACGCTTTGAGAAGATTGGACAGGGGTGAGGATGAAACTTATCTACAGGCGTAGCTTTCCTTCTAGGAGTGCATCTCTCACGCCACCGTTCACTTCACAGTTTAGACCAACGTGTTTAAATTTAATCTTATTATTTGTTAAATTATCTGAGTTATTGACATTTTTATGTTGGCTAAGGTCCAGTAGCTGTGGTGGCCATCTTCAATCAGTTTGACTCTAAAAGTTAATCAAGATGTTCACCCAGTGATTACTTTCTGCGATTTTTATCAAAGTAGTTCCTTGGAGTCATGAAATATTTTGCTAACAGACAAAAAAATAAATGCACAGACATAAGCAGAAACCAAAAAAATATGACTTAGTTTATAAAAACTCTGAATTATAGCTAAAGTGATTGTGAATTTTGTAACCCTGCCCAAAGCAGAACTAACAACATGTTTAGTTTTTATTTAAAATAAATTAAAAACACTAAATTGTCCAAATGACACATTTTATTTGTGCTTAGCTTTTACAGAAAATTTCATAACATATATCTAATTCAAATCCTTTTTTTTTTTTTTACTTCTCTGGAGTGACTGGAGTTTTTACACATGTAAAAACATAAACTACCAGTAGATTTTAAACACAAGGCTGTAATTTCAGAATAACTAACGATTCACAGGGATTATAAATAACACAAACATGTTTGTTTACATACAAACATTATTACAGATGTTTTCAGGTCTATGATGAATATATACCGGTAAATAAGTTTTAGGGTGTTATTTTAATTTATTTATTAATTTTAAGGTTTACACTGTAATTGGGAACGCAGCTGCCTGAAAGCCGCTTCATTTTGTTTGTCAGAATTGTTTTTGCTTCTGCTGGACATGAAAACGTTTATCCCTCAAATAAATCTTTACAAAATCAGCACCGTGCTGCACCTGCAGGAGGACGTGCAGGTTTCTGTTCAACTGGAGCTCCTTTTTCTGTTTTCAGGGCCTCTGGAACCGTTTACACGGCAATAGACATCGCCACGGGACAGGAGGTGGGCTTTCTTTTACTGCTGTCGTTTTATTCTCCTTCAGGTCAAAGTTTACGAGCAGAAGAAGATGATTTAACGCAAAGGGTTAAACTAGACCATCTCTGCAGAAATACCGTCAATCATTCAGAGACACAAATTTATTTATTTTTTAGTTTATAATGAAGTTGTCAACACAGAGCTGTTAGTTTCTTCACCGATTGATTTCAGTGTTTGCAGCTGTCCCATGAAGACACCAGAACTCTGGTGTCGGACAGGAAGTTCTGAGGAAACACAGCGTAGTGTCAACAAAGTGCCGAGAGGGAGAGAAAATCAGAATCTCAGGAGTTTAACTGCACGTGTTTGGGTGAAACATTTCTGTTTTAAAGAAACACCAAGATGAGAACATCCAAAGAGGTCATGGGTTGGCTCAGGTTTTCCAGTGAGTCCAGCTGCGGTTCAAGTAGGAAGTGAACTGGATTAAACTCGGGGTTTATTTGCTGAGACTGAAGCTAATCCTCACCTTCACTCTCAGGATTAAGCCGCCTGCTCCGTTTAACCTGTTCCCTCGATAACGACCTTTCACCGGCTGCTGATCTTTCTCTTTAAAGTCTTTCCATGCTGGTTCACCGTCTTTTGTTTTAGTTCACTTTATAAATATCACCACACAACAAATATCTCAGGTCTCCGTACAAAAACATTCACGCGGATTATAAAATGCCGTCCAAAGAGGCCAGCAGATTGTAGTAATCTTCCATCCTGAGCAGCAGGTTGGTGACAGTGGAAAGAAATGACTCACTTTTAACAGGAAGAAACCTCCATCAGGTCTGGCAGGGGTTAGAGAGGACAGTTAACACAGAACAGCTGCTCCAGATGTAGTTTCTGTGTGAGGAAAGGCAAAGAAAACCACGTGAATTATCAAAATAATTATAAATACAAGCATGAAGAGTGGAGCGAGTAAAGACAGCAGCAGAGTGATGAAGTGTGAACCGTCACGTCGAGGTTAAAGGCCCCGGTATAGCTCTGCGTACGGCCTGTACGCCGCTCTACGCGCGTGTTCTGTGCGCGCGCGTTCACAAGCACAGCTCTGCGTTCGTTCTCGCGTTAATGCTCGCGTTTTCACTCCAAATTCTTGACGTCATTTGAGCAACAGCAGGGCGGAGCGTTTACCTACGGGACAAATTGAGGTCGCTGATTGGTCATTTGCTGACACGCCTACTGAATTGATTGACAGGTCGGGTGGGGAGAAAAAAAGGCACTTCACACAGCTTCTGCCGCTGCGGTATTCTGTGTTTATATGTTAATAAAAAGTTCTAAAAAATAAAATAAAAACAGGGAGCGCTGGTCCAGCACACCAGAACACCAGGAAATATTTAGAACCTCGCGCAGCCACGTTGGACATGAGTTTAGTTCGCTCGTGACAAATTCATTCATTTCCTCATTTCAGTCATGGAGTCAGCGGAGGAGGAAGCGATCACTTGACTTTTGGCAAAAAAACAAAAGAAAAGTCCAGATCAGGGATGAAGAAGGGGAATTTAATACATTTGTGTCTCATACAAAACAGTCCGGCGCCGGGCAGTTTATTGTGAGACAACGCGCCTTGCGTACGCGGTCGTAAAATTTGAGCTTTGCGCGTACATGCCCTGCAGGGCTACGCTTGTGCCTCTGCGTACGTACGGCGTACAGCGGCGTACTGCCGTACGCAGAGCTATGCCGGGGCCTTAAGTCCCAACGTGGTATGTAGAGAGAATATAGTGCATCTGTTGAATATTTGTGATCGTTGCGTTTTGTCAAATTTATCCTTATCTGGGTTTCTTGAATGAAATGTCTGAAACATATTTGTAAAGAATGTTTTGAAGCAAACGGAACCAACAACTAACGGTGATTTTGAGCAGAAAAACCTTAAAGTTTACAGGTAGTCCTCGACTTACGAACGAGTTCCGTTCCTACGGCCGTTCGTATGTCGAAAATCGCCGTAAGTCGGAAACACACGAGCCGCCACTTATACACGTACATGTACGGTACTGTACAGTTACCAAGCACTTCGCCTATCCTAACACAGTGCCCTACATAATTATCAAAAAACACATACAGTACATTTGGAGCCATAATGAAGGAAAAAAATAGTTAGCATGTCTGTTAGCATGTTAGCTCGTTGCACGTCCGAGCTCTGCAGCTTCCAGCTGCTTCACGCGGTCCAAACTGTTTGTAACTGCATGTTAGCTCCATACATTTGGAGCCATAATGAAGGTAAAAAGAGTTAATAATTACTGGGAGCTGGTGAAGCCGTTTCTTCGCGTTAACATGTTAGCTCCCGGCCGCAGCAGGCATCTCCGCCACCCATCGGCTCCGTCTCCCCGGTGGGGCTGGCGTTAGCATGTTAGCTCCGGGTGCCAACAACATCCAGGCCGCCAAGCTGTTCGTCCGCGTTTTAGATTGTTAGCTCCAGGTCCGACCAACATCTGAGGCTGCCAGGCGGAGCATCAAGGCGAGCTCCCGGCCGCAGCAGGCATCTCCGCCGCTTGTCAGCTCTGTCTCCCTAGTGGGGCTTGCGTTAGCATGTTAGCTCCGGGTGCCACCAACCGCCAAGCCGTCCGTCCACATTTTAGCTTGTTAGCTCCGGGTGCCAACAACATCCAGGCCGCCAATCCGTTCGTCCGCCTGAGACGTCCACAGAGTTCACTGACTGTTTCCAGTTCATTTATCCGAGCGAAGCAATCTCTGATCGGACAGACGGTCTGTCCAAAGCTGGCTGTCGAAGCTGGAGGTAACCTACCGTAAGCTGACGGACACTGCCGAAAACTGACGGACACTGCCGAAAACTGGCGGAAACGGCCGGAAACTCCGTAAATCGGCTTAATAATAATAATAATAATACTAATACTTTATTTATAAAGCCATTTAAAACAACCACAGCTGCAACAAAGTGCTGTACACATAAAATCAAGAACATTTAAACACATACATTTTTATTTTATTTTATTATATTTTATATTTTTATTAATATGATGCATTCGTAACATCGGATTGCCGTAAGTCGAGGATTACCTGTATTTAATTTTTCTGCGCGCTGGCAAAGCTGTTAACTTTTTATCTGGGAAATCCCAACATCCAAATATGGTTTAAGGTTTTCTCTTTTTAGTGATGTCAGTAAATCTTCATTTAGAGCAGTGCTTCTCAATTA
>JBBPBX010040583.1:10647-29298 GCA_038048925.1 Garcialebias charrua
AATGACAATTAATGTCCTTTACAGCAAACCAGACTGATGGTCATTGGTGTGTGGAATAAAACGGGAATAATGGATAAGACCTAAACAGGCCAGTAGAATCTATTTGTTTTAGTAGAGTCAGCTCCTTGACGTCCTAATTAGTACAGTTGGCTTGTACAGTGTTGCCAGATCTCGTGATAGAAACAAGCGACTCCCTCTTTGAAAACAAGCCCAACTGGCAACCCACCACATTGTGTGAAACAAAGGCCGTTTTTAAACAGTAGGCTATAAACATACATTTATTATGGCATTACATATAACCAGCAAAATTACGCTAAACACTTTGAAGAACATGTACTGTACTCTAAAAAATTAAAATAAATGTTGCATATTTATCCAGCTGGTTTAACAGACAATCATAAAGGATGCGTACAAATTTAAAAACAAGCCCAAAGTCGCTTATAATAAGCTGACTTGCCAACTATGATGACCAAGTGAAACGCCACTTATCTGCAGGAGCTGACCCCCACCCACCCCCATCACATTGTCAGCACTGAGGGCTGAGCCCCCCTAAAGGCCAGTCTAGAATCGCCCCTGCTGATCATGGAGACAGAACTCCACAGACAGTTTTCAGTCTCTGGGTCTGTGTGGTGGACAAATGTGCACTGTCTCTTTAAATGAACTCCTCCTCGCTCGTCCTGGATGAGTTTCCTCCAACAGTTTCAGAAGAAGAGGGCACAGGGCAACAAGTCCACTGCGGGGTGGCCTCACCTGGACCGCAGGAGGACCCGGAACCACTCAGGATCGTGTGGTGACAGAGAGGAGGTAAAAGTCACGTGCTGAAGTGAAAAGTGAGCCAGCAGGTGAGGCAGGTCGCACCTGTTGAGCCCGACTGGGAAGTGTTGTTCATGTCCGTGAACGCACCGTGACAGGTGTCCCGCAGGTGATCCTCTGGAGGACATGGATTACTGGCGCGCTCGGGTCCTGGTGGATTAAAAGACGTGGACCTGGTCCTCATGGGGAACCAGGTGGACCGGCTGACCCGGGTCAGTTACTCCGGAGTTCCGACGTCGGAGCCGCGCGGCAGCTTGGACCCGGACGACGCCGCGCGCATCGGGGTCTCCTACATCTTCTCCTCCGACCAGGACCAGGACCTGGACCAGGACGAGCCGGACCAGGACCTCCCAGCCCCGGACCAGCAGGCCGTGGACCAGGAGGAGAAGCCCTTCGACCCGCACGACGAGCCGGAGTGCGTCATCTACTACCGGGACGAGTGCGTGTACGAGAGGCGCGCGCGCGCCGCGACCCTGTCCCCGGAGAGCCTCCTGGCCCGGTCCAGACCGGGAGACCTGCTGGAGTTCGTGGCCGCGGGCCAGTACCCGCACTGGGCCGTGTACGTGGGGGACTTCCAGGTGGTGCACCTGCACCGGGCCGAGGTGAGGAACAACTTCCTGACGGAGGCGAGTCAGAACCGCAGGGGCCGCATCGTCAACGAGTTGTACCGGTACCAGCGCGCGCTGCCGCCGCACGTGGTGGTGCGCACCGCGCTGGAGCAGGTGGGCACCGCGGGGGGGAACCACCACCAGCTGCCCTGGAGGAACTCCGAGAGCTTCGCCGCCTGGTGCCGCTTCGGCAGGAGGGAGTTCAAGATCGGGGGCGAGCTGCGGATCGGCAAGCAGCCGTACAAGTTGAAACTGGTGTTCTCCGAGAAGAAGAGCCACGTGCTGGAGTTCCAGTGTCTGGAGGACGTGGTCCTGGAGAAGAGGAGGAACGACCAGATCGGCAGACGCGCAGTGATGCAGGAGCTGGAGCACCACCTGAACTCCACACAGGAGGTGCAGGAGGCCCGCTTTGAGGACTGAAGGTGGAGGATCCAGTCCAGGAGGTTTATCTACTGATATGCAATTCTGAAATGTGGGTCTGCACTTAACGTCAACACTTTAGTCTGCTACTTTACTTAACGGATATAAAATGTGGGTCTGCACTCAACGTCAACACTATAGTCTACGTATTTTACTCAACGGATATAAAATGTGGGTCTGCACTCAACGTCAACACTTTGGTCTGCATACTTTACTTAACGGATATAAAATGTGGGTCTGCACTCAACATCAACACTATAGTCTACGTATTTTACTTAACGGATATAAAATGTGGGTCTGCACTCAACATCAACACTATAGTCTACGTATTTTACTTAACGGATATAAAATGTGGGTCTGCACTCAACATCAACACTATAGTCTACGTATTTTACTTAACGGATATAAAATGTGGGTCTGCACTCAACATCAACACTATAGTCTACGTATTTTACTTAACGGATATAAAATGTGGGTCTGCACTCAACATCAACACTATAGTCTACGTATTTTACTTAACGGATATAAAATGTGGGTCTGCACTCAACGTCAACACTATAGTCTACGTATTTTACTTAACGGATATAAAATGTGGGTCTGCACTCAACATCAACACTATAGTCTACGTATTTTACTTAACAGATATAAAATGTGGGTCTGCACTCAACGTCAACACTTTGGTCTGCATACTTTACTTAACGGATATAAAATGTGGGTCTGCACTCAACATCAACACTATAGTCTGCATATTTTACTTAACAGATATAAAATGTGGGTCTGCACTCAACGTCAACACTTTGGTCTGCATACTTTACTTAACGGATATAAAATGTGGGTCTGCACTCAACGTCAACACTTTGGTCTGCATACTTTACTTAACGGATATAAAATGTGGGTCTGCACTCAACGTCAACACTTTGGTCTGCATACTTTACTTAACGGATATAAAATGTGGGTCTGCACTCAACGTCAACACTATAGTCTACGTATTTTACTTAACGGATATAAAATGTGGGTCTGCACTCAACATCAACACTATAGTCTACGTATTTTACTCAACGGATATAAAATGTGGGTCTGCACTCAACGTCAACACTTTGGTCTGCATACTTTACTTAACGGATATAAAATGTGGGTCTGCACTCAACATCAACACTATAGTCTGCATATTTTACTTAACAGATATAAAATGTGGGTCTGCACTCAACGTCAACACTTTGGTCTGCATACTTTACTTAACGGATATAAAATGTGGGTCTGCACTCAACGTCAACACTTTGGTCTGCATACTTTACTTAACGGATATAAAATGTGGGTCTGCACTCAACGTCAACACTTTGGTCTGCATACTTTACTTAACGGATATAAAATGTGGGTCTGCACTCAACGTCAACACTTTGGTCTGCATACTTTACTTAACGGATATAAAATGTGGGTCTGCACTCAACGTCAACACTTTGGTCTGCATACTTTACTTAACGGATATAAAATGTGGGTCTGCACTCAACATCAACACTATAGTCTACGTATTTTACTTAACGGATATAAAATGTGGGTCTGCACTCAACATCAACACTATAGTCTGCGTATTTTACTTAACGGATATAAAATGTGGGTCTGCACTCAACATCAACACTATAGTCTACGTATTTTACTTAACGGATATAAAATGTGGGTCTGCACTCAACATCAACACTATAGTCTACGTATTTTACTTAACGGATATAAAATGTGGGTCTGCACTCAACATCAACACTATAGTCTACGTATTTTACTTAACGGATATAAAATGTGGGTCTGCACTCAACATCAACACTATAGTCTACGTATTTTACTTAACGGATATAAAATGTGGGTCTGCACTCAACGTCAACACTATAGTCTACGTATTTTACTTAACAGATATAAAATGTGGGTCTGCACTCAACGTCAACACTTTGGTCTGCATACTTTACTTAACGGATATAAAATGTGGGTCTGCACTCAACGTCAACACTATAGTCTACGTATTTTACTCAACGGATATAAAATGTGGGTCTGCACTCAACGTCAACACTTTGGTCTGCATACTTTACTTAACGGATATAAAATGTGGGTCTGCACTCAACATCAACACTATAGTCTGCATATTTTACTTAACAGATATAAAATGTGGGTCTGCACTCAACGTCAACACTTTGGTCTGCATACTTTACTTAACGGATATAAAATGTGGGTCTGCACTCAACGTCAACACTTTGGTCTGCATACTTTACTTAACGGATATAAAATGTGGGTCTGCACTCAACGTCAACACTTTGGTCTGCATACTTTACTTAACGGATATAAAATGTGGGTCTGCACTCAACGTCAACACTTTGGTCTGCATACTTTACTTAACGGATATAAAATGTGGGTCTGCACTCAACGTCAACACTTTGGTCTGCATACTTTACTTAACGGATATAAAATGTGGGTCTGCACTCAACGTCAACACTATAGTCTACGTATTTTACTTAACGGATATAAAATGTGGGTCTGCACTCAACATCAACACTATAGTCTGCGTATTTTACTTAACGGATATAAAATGTGGGTCTGCACTCAACATCAACACTATAGTCTGCGTATTTTACTTAACGGATATAAAATGTGGGTCTGCACTCAACATCAACACTATAGTCTACGTATTTTACTTAACGGATATAAAATGTGGGTCTGCACTCAACGTCAACACTATAGTCTACGTATTTTACTTAACGGATATAAAATGTGGGTCTGCACTCAACGTCAACACTATAGTCTACGTATTTTACTTAACGGATATAAAATGTGGGTCTGCACTCAACGTCAACACTTTGGTCTGCATACTTTACTTAACGGATATAAAATGTGGGTCTGCACTCAACATCAACACTATAGTCTGCATATTTTACTTAACAGATATAAAATGTGGGTCTGCACTCAACGTCAACACTTTGGTCTGCATACTTTACTTAACGGATATAAAATGTGGGTCTGCACTCAACGTCAACACTATAGTCTGCGTATTTTACTTAACGGATATAAAATGTGGGTCTGCACTCAACGTCAACACTTTGGTCTGCATACTTTACTTAACGGATATAAAATGTGGGTCTGCACTCAACGTCAACACTTTGGTCTGCATACTTTACTTAACGGATATAAAATGTGGGTCTGCACTCAACGTCAACACTTTGGTCTGCATACTTTACTTAACGGATATAAAATGTGGGTCTGCACTCAACGTCAACACTTTGGTCTGCATACTTTACTTAACGGATACAGGGGCGTAACTTTAGGTCTAACATTGGGGGGGTTGTGATTAACAATAAACACGAAAAAATTGTACACTATACGCTTCGGTGTTTAATACGCGTCATCTCTTCTTCTTCGATGGTGTTTACTGGCAGTTTACAAACTCAGTGTATTACCGCCATCAACCGGACGGAGATGTAATTCAAGAGTCTACTTTCAACAAAAAATAAATAAATAAATTAATTAATTAATAAAAATAAAATTAAATCCTTTCAGCTAATTTTGTAACTTTCAAATATTTAACAAGTGCTTTAGTTATAACCTGTGACTGATTTTTCTTCAATAAAGTAACCATTGTCACCGAACTCCCCATTACCCTTTCCAGTGCCTTCCTCTCTTTATTATATTTCTTACAATAAATCAACACATGTTCCACTCCTTCCAGTACCCCACAATTAGAGCAGTCACCTGATGGATGTTTTCCTATTATCTTTAGACCACTATTTAATGTAGTGTGCCCAATCCTCAACCTGTTAATCCATACTTCCTCTCTCCTAGTCATTAAACTACTATCGTCACTTAGGAGTACCTCCTTCTGTATGTTATGTAAATGTCTTCCTCTTTCCTCTAAATCCCACCTCTCCTGCCACATATCATTTATTTTATCTTTAACAATTATTTTTATTTCTGCTTTACTTAATGGGACATCATATTCAATTTCTCTTGCTGTATACGCGTCATCTCCACGCGACGCGTCAGCTTTGTCCTGATCAAGATGGCGGCGACAGGACCCAGCTAGTACGAAGAACTTCACAAAGAAACACGGTAAAAACAATTATTTCTTTGCGAGAAAAAATATATTACTAAGCTGACTTTATAGAAGACGTGTTCTTGAGTTTAACGAAATGTTCAAATCAGCTGGATTTAAAAAAAAAAAGTTCGCTGATTTTTATGCAGGCGCCAGGCGGGTCAAACCGGACGCTTTCTTTCTTTAAATTTAGCTAAATAAACGCTTAAAAATATACAGTATTTCTTCGCTGACTTATGGGTGATAGTAGACGTACTCCTGAGTTTAACGAAATGTTCAAATCAGCTGGATTAAAAAAAAAAAAGTTCGCTGATTTTTATGCAGGCGCCAGGCGGGTCAAACCGGAGCTTTGTTTCTTTAAATTTAGTTAAATAAACGCTTAAAAAATACATTTCTTACCTCACTACAGCAGACGGGCTCCTGAGCTGAACCAAATGTGAAATCAGCTGGATTTAAAAATCCGCGGTGTGGTTTATGAGTGGTATCTTGCAAACAAAAACAGCTACCTGTTCATCCATAGGGGCAACTTCATGAGCAGCTCCGTGACTCACGTGACTTCCTGTAGCCGGTGAGATGGGTGATACCAAATTATTTGCAGGGGAGGGGGTCAGTCCTCAGGGAGTTTGTTAAAAACATGCAGCAATTTTACTAAAAAATTTGAATGAATAAAGAAAATCAATTATTGATGTAAGATATGTATAATGACGAAATGATGTCATTTTATTGGGGGGGTTGAAATGACCGGATCAAATTATTGGGGGGGTCAAAACCCCCCTAACCCCCGTGTAAATTACGCCTATGAATGGATATAAAATGTGGGTCTGCACTCAACGTCAACACTTTGGTCTGCATACTTTACTTAACGGATATAAAATGTGGGTCTGTACTCAACGTCAACACTATAGTCTACGTATTTTACTCAACGGATATAAAATGTGGGTCTGCACTCAACATCAACACTATAGTCTGCGTATTTTACTCAAAGGATATAAAATGTGGGTCTGCACTCAACGTCAACACTATAGTCTACGCATTTTACTCAACGGATATAAAATGTGGTTCTGCACTCAACGTCAACACTTTGGTCTGCGTGCATTCCTCAACGGATATGAAATGTGGGTCTGCACTCAATGTCAACACTAGTCTGCGTATTTTACTCAACAGATATGAAATGTGGTTCTGCACTCAACTTCAACACTTTGGTCTGCGTATTTTACTTAACATATATAAAATGTGGTTCTGCACTCAACATCAACACTTTGGTCTGCGTGCATTCCTCAACGGATATGAAATGTGGTTCTGCACTCAACATCAACACTATAGTCTGCGTATTTTACTTAACGGATATAAAATGTGGGTCTACACTCAACATCAACACTTTGGTCTGCATACTTTACTTAACGGATATAAAATGTGGGTCTGCACTCAACGTCAACACTATAGTCTACGTATTTTACTCAACGGATATAAAATGTGGGTCTGCACTCAACGTCAACACTTTGGTCTGCATACTTTACTTAACGGATATAAAATGTGGGTCTGCACTCAACGTCAACACTATAGTCTACGTATTTTACTCAACGGATATAAAATGTGGGTCTGCACTCAACGTCAACACTTTGGTCTGCATACTTTACTTAACGGATATAAAATGTGGGTCTGCACTCAACATCAACACTATAGTCTGCGTATTTTACTCAAAGGATATAAAATGTGGGTCTGCACTCAACGTCAACACTATAGTCTACTACGTATTTTACTCAACGGATATAAAATGTGGGTCTGCACTCAACGTCAACACTTTGGTCTGTGTGCATTCCTCAACGGATATGAAATGTGGTTCTGCACTCAACGTCAACACTATAGTCTGCGTACTTTACTCAACAGATATGAAATGTGGTTCTGCACTCAACTTCAACACTTTGGTCTGCGTGCATTCCTCAACGGATATGAAATGTGGTTCTGCACTCAACATCAACACTATAGTCTGGTATTTTACTTAACATATTTAAAATGTGGTTCTGCACTCAACATCAACACTTTGGTCTGCGTGCATTCCTCAACGGATATGAAATGTGGGTCTGCACTCAACGTCAACACTATAGTCTACTACGTATTTTACTCAACGGATATAAAATGTGGGTCTGCACTCAACGTCAACATTTTGGTCTGCGTGCATTCCTCAACGGATATGAAATTTGGGTCTGCACTCAACGTCAACACTATAGTCTGCGTACTTTACTCAACAGATATGAAATGTGGTTCTGCACTCAACTTCAACACTTTGGTCTGCGTGTATTCCTCAACGGATATGAAATGTGGTTCTGCACTCAACATCAACACTATAGTCTGGTATTTTACTTAACATATATAAAATGTGGTTCTGCACTCAACATCAACACTTTGGTCTGCGTGCATTCCTCAACAGATATGAAATGTTGTTCTGCACTCGACGTCAACACTATAGTCTGCGTATTTTACTTAACATATATAAAATGTGGTTCTGCACTCAACATCAACACTTTGGTCTGCGTGCATTCCTCAACGGATATAAAATGTGGGTTTGCACTCAACGTCAACACTTTGGTCTGCATACTTTACTTAACGGATATAAAATGTGGGTCTGCACTCAACGTCAACACTATAGTCTACATATTTTACTCAACGGATATAAAATGTGGGTCTGCACTCAACATCAACACTATAGTCTGCGTATTTTACTTAACGGATATAAAATGTGGGTCTGCACTCAACATCAACACTATAGTCTACGTATTTTACTTAACGGATATAAAATGTGGGTCTGCACTCAACGTCAACACTATAGTCTACGTATTTTACTTAACGGATATAAAATGTGGGTCTACACTCAACATCAACACTTTGGTCTGCATACTTTACTTAACGGATATAAAATGTGGGTCTGCACTCAACGTCAACACTATAGTCTACGTATTTTACTCAACAGATATAACATGTGGGTCTGCACTCAACGTCAACACTTTGGTCTGCATACTTTACTTAACGGATATAAAATGTGGGTCTGCACTCAACGTCAACACTATAGTCTACGTATTTTACTCAACGGATATAAAATGTGGGTCTGCACTCAATGTCAACACTTTGGTCTGCATACTTTACTTAACGGATATAAAATGTGGGTCTGCACTCAACATCAACACTATAGTCTACGTATTTTACTCAACGGATATAAAATGTGGGTCTGCACTCAACGTCAACACTATAGTCTACGTATTTTACTTAACGGATATAAAATGTGGGTCTGCACTCAACGTCAACACTATAGTCTACGTATTTTACTTAACGGATATAAAATGTGGGTCTGCACTCAACATCAACACTTTGGTCTGCATACTTTACTTAACGGATATAAAATGTGGGTCTGCACTCAACGTCAACACTATAGTCTACGTATTTTACTCAACGGATATAAAATGTGGGTCTGCACTCAACGTCAACACTTTGGTCTGCATACTTTACTTAACGGATATAAAATGTGGGTCTGCACTCAACGTCAACACTATAGTCTACGTATTTTACTCAACGGATATAAAATGTGGGTCTGCACTCAACGTCAACACTTTGGTCTGCATACTTTACTTAACGGATATAAAATGTGGGTCTGCACTCAACGTCAACACTATAGTCTACGTATTTTACTCAACGGATATAAAATGTGGGTCTGCACTCAACATCAACACTATAGTCTACGTATTTTACTTAACGGATATAAAATGTGGGTCTGCACTCAACATCAACACTATAGTCTACGTATTTTACTTAACGGATATAAAATGTGGGTCTGCACTCAACGTCAACACTATAGTCTACGTATTTTACTTAACGGATATAAAATGTGGGTCTACACTCAACATCAACACTTTGGTCTGCATACTTTACTTAACGGATATAAAATGTGGGTCTGCACTCAACGTCAACACTATAGTCTACGTATTTTACTCAACGGATATAAAATGTGGGTCTGCACTCAACGTCAACACTTTGGTCTGCATACTTTACTTAACGGATATAAAATGTGGGTCTGCACTCAACGTCAACACTATAGTCTACGTATTTTACTCAACGGATATAAAATGTGGGTCTGCACTCAACGTCAACACTTTGGTCTGCATACTTTACTTAACGGATATAAAATGTGGGTCTGCACTCAACGTCAACACTATAGTCTACGTATTTTACTCAACGGATATAAAATGTGGGTCTGCACTCAACATCAACACTATAGTCTGCGTATTTTACTTAACGGATATAAAATGTGGGTCTGCACTCAACATCAACACTATAGTCTACGTATTTTACTTAACGGATATAAAATGTGGGTCTGCACTCAACATCAACACTATAGTCTGCGTATTTTACTTAACGGATATAAAATGTGGGTCTGCACTCAACATCAACACTATAGTCTACGTATTTTACTTAACGGATATAAAATGTGGGTCTGCACTCAACGTCAACACTTTGGTCTGCATACTTTACTTAACGGATATAAAATGTGGGTCTGCACTCAACGTCAACACTATAGTCTACGTATTTTACTCAACGGATATAAAATGTGGGTCTGCACTCAACGTCAACACTTTGGTCTGCATACTTTACTTAACGGATATAAAATGTGGGTCTGCACTCAACGTCAACACTATAGTCTACGTATTTTACTCAACGGATATAAAATGTGGGTCTGCACTCAACATCAACACTATAGTCTGCGTATTTTACTCAACGGATATAAAATGTGGGTCTGCACTCAACATCAACACTATAGTCTACGTATTTTACTCAACGGATATAAAATGTGGGTCTGCACTCAACATCAACACTATAGTCTACGTATTTTACTTAACGGATATAAAATGTGGGTCTGCACTCAACGTCAACACTATAGTCTACGTATTTTACTCAACGGATATAAAATGTGGGTCTGCACTCAACATCAACACTATAGTCTGCGTATTTTACTTAACGGATATAAAATGTGGGTCTGCACTCAACGTCAACACTTTGGTCTGCATATTTACTTAACGGATATAAAATGTGGGTCTGCACTCAACGTCAACACTATAGTCTACGTATTTTACTCAACGGATAGAAAATGTGGGTCTGCACTCAACATCAACACTATAGTCTGCGTATTTTACTTAACGGATATAAAATGTGGGTCTGCACTCAACGTCAACACTTTGGTCTGCGTGCATTCCTCAACGGATATGAAATGTGGGTCTGCACTCAACGTCAACACTGTAGTCTACGTATTTTACTTAACGGATATAAAATGTGGGTCTGCACTCAACGACAACATTTTAGTCTGCGTGCATTACTCAGGTATAAAATGTGGGTTTGCACACAATGTCAACACTTTAGTCTGCATACTTTACTCAACGGGTATACAAATGTGGGTTTGCACTCAACGTCAACACTTTACGTACTTAAACGTATATAAAATGTGGGTCTGCACTCAACGTCAACACTTTAGTCTACATACTTTACTCAACCGATATGAAATGTGCGTCTGCACTCAACGTCAACACTTTAGTCATCGTACTTTACTTAACATATATGAAATGTGGTTCTGCACTCAACGTCAACACTTTGGTCTGCGTGCATTCCTCAACGGATATGAAATGTGGTTCTGCACTCAACGTCAACACTATAGTCTGCGTATTTTACTTAACGGATATAAAATGTGGGTCTGCACTCAACGTCAACACTTTGGTCTGCGTGCATTCCTCAACGGATATGAAATGTGGGTCTGCACTCAACGTCAACACTGTAGTCTACGTATTTTACTTAACGGATATAAAATGTGGGTCTGCACTCAACGTCAACACTATAGTCTGCGTATTTTACTTAACGGATATAAAATGTGGGTCTGCACTCAACGTCAACACTTTGGTCTGCGTGCATTCCTCAACGGATATGAAATGTGGGTCTGCACTCAACGTCAACACTATAGTCTACGTATTTTACTTAACGGATATAAAATGTGGGTCTGCACTCAACGTCAACATTTTAGTCTGCGTGCATTACTCCTCAGGTATAAAATGTGGGTTTGCACACAATGTCAACACTTCAGTCTGCGTACTTTACTCAACGGGTATAAAAATATGGGTTTGCACTCAACCTCAACACTTTAGTCTGCGTACTTTACTCAACGGGTATAAAAATATGGGTTTGCTCTAGGGCTGAACGATTTTGGAAAATAATCTAATTGCAATTTTTTTCTATAAATTGCAATTGCGATTTAAAATGCGATTATTTTTTTAATACCTTCTCAAGTATTTTTCAACAAACAGAAGCAATAAATCAATCTGTTTTATAATAAACAATGTCAGATTTATTTAAAGTAGAGATTACAATAAAGCAAACAAATCTACAGTATGCCTTTTCTTTTCACCATTTCTATTTTTCTTGTTTCATAAACATAATAGTATGTTAAGTGAACTTCCTAACTACTGTCTGAACTTCACATGACAGTTAATAAATAAATATAAAAAAATTAGATACAGGTATAAAAAAAATTAAACTTACTGCTTTCCAGCCAGTAACATCATGAAAAATAAAGTGCAAAAAACATAAAGAGAACCAACTCATTTTCTGGGAACTCAAACTCAGTGAACACAAAATAAACTACCGGTAGTATCTGTTCTTATTAAATCTTTTAGATGTAAAAAAAAAAAACATAAAACTCACGCACAGCGTCTTGTTTTTTTATAGCCATCAATGGACGTGCTGCCCCTCTTTGGTACCAAACTTTCAGATTTATCAGCTTCTGTCGAGCCTGATGTCATTTTGCAACTGGTTAAAGCGCAGTGTTGACTTCTCCCGCTCTCTGCTCTGGTTTGCTCCACTCACTCACAATCACTTAACCAGGTCATTTGACCAATCAAATTGCAGCCTTCGCAATTAGAAAATCTTGTTTTATCATATCGCAATTTCATTGCAAATGCAATTAATTGTTCAGCCCTAGTTTGCACTCAACCTCAACGCTTTAGTCTGCATACTTCACTGAACAGATATAAAATGTGGGTCTGCACTCCACGTCAACTCTTTAGTCAGCGTGTTTTACTCAACGGATATAAAATGTGGGTCTGCACTCAACCTCAACACTGTAGTCTGCGTACTTTACTGAACAGCTTACCAAAAAAATAAAAAAAAGCACTAACAAGATATCTCCATTCCAAACTCTTCCTCTGTCCCGGTTGTCCTCTGTCAAACTCAGGTGTTGGAGACGTCTTCAAGGTGAAAATTTTTAAAGCCAGAACAGAAATCCTGGAATGTAATAATTCTTCTGTAAAATGGAGATTTGAAACCTTTGGCAAAATAAGAGTTAATGAGCACCTGATGCAGCTCCGCTTCTTTTCAGGTGATTTGACTGACTCAGTGGTGAGAACATCTGGAGTTCCACCACAGTCCAAAGTTCTAACAGGCTCTGTATTTTGACTGACACAGAGCATGACAAACTGCTCAACATTAGGCGTTTTGTCCCTGAATATAGTCATTGTACATCTTTAATTTGAAGGGGAACGTTAAAACGTTTATAAAAACAAGCTTTTTTGAGTTTAAAAACACTTCTAATTCTCTTAAGTCTCATTTGCTTTTTGCTGTATTTTTTCTTTTATTTTGTTGTTTTTACAAACAAAAAATTGAATATAAATGTCTAAAACTGGAAATAAACAAAAAGCTAGGGGGATTAGAAGTTTATTTATTTTTTTAATTTAAAGCTATAAATTTACATTTTTAATCTAATTGTTCAAAAATAATGCTTGTTTTATGTTTATTATCCTGGGGTGGCCAGTGCCCTCAACAAATAATTATTGTTTATTTCATTACTTATCTTGATTTTTAATTGGTGAGTGGATACAACACCCTGCTTATATTTCCCCTCAACCCCAAAATATCAGTTTGCATCACAGCTGCCCTCATTAAAAGAGGATAAAGTCAGAAATACATAAATGAATGAAAAATGTTTTTCATTCCAGGGACTCTGTTAAATGAAAACCCTTCCTTGTGTTTTTTCTTGCAGGTCTGAAAGTGTGTGTCCCCGTTAAACTCAGGTGTTGGAGACGTCTTCAAGGTGAAACAGAGACAACTTGTTGCTCTTGTTGAGTTCCTTTCTGTTTTTAATCCAATCATCTCCCGGATTAATCTGTGGATTTTAGTCCAAGCCATGACTCTGCCCCTTTAATGATTCACCTCTTTCAACAGTGTATTTTTTGGATGATAAAGATATTTGTATGAAGGCTAATGGAATAAATCTATATATTTGAGGAGTAAAGCCTTATTTTTCTTATTCATGTGGTTTACTTCTGTTAATCATTTTAAAGCTATGAGCCAAAGAACAACATTATTTTAAGCATTTTGAAGAATCTCCTAACTAGTTGAAACAATAGACCTTATTTGATAAACAGTTGGCATTTTTTACGCTGCAATGTATTCTGGGTAAATGACAGATGGTTTGCTTTGATGCGAGCTCCATTCAGAGGAGAATGTTGAGGTGACTTGGCTTTTGCATAACAAACTACTACAAAGTACTTACTACTTGTATTAATATTCCTACTTCACGTTTTTCCCTTATCACAGATTCGTGGGGCTTCAGGGTACGGATCCCCCGCGATAAACAAGGGAATACTGTATTGACTTTGACTCCAGAGCTAATATCCAAACTGTGATCTGGAGCTAATAAATATCACAAGTTGATCACGTCTGATCATTTCAACCCATATGTTGTACATAAGGACTACCGGCAGTACAAAATATTACTATTGTCACATTATAACTTTTTAGCCTTGTCTCCTTGTTTTAGTCTCCAGTACAACCAGTGAAAAATAATATGTTAAGGCCAATACAGTATGTGCAAGTAGTCAGAAATCATTTTAAAATTAAAGTGTATGTGTCACACCAGCAGTAATTAAAACTAGTCGTCTTTTTAAAGGTACGCTTCTGTGGAAACAATCTGAACAAACATTACTTTACCTGTTTTAGATATCTGTTTAAAAGGCCACAGTTTTGGGAAATTTAATTTTATTCTGCCTAGAATGACAAACTTATGACGGGGCCAAGATGTGAAGATCAACCAACTCATACTGACTGGATTCATAGAGCAGAGCTTTGGTTTTAAGTCTGTATGTATTGATTTAATCAAATTTGCACAGATACAATGTGATTACGGTAATTTAGTGTTGGACAAAATGTCTACAAGCACGTTCTTCAGGCATTCCACTAATAAAACAAAGCTGGAAAAAAGTTTGTGAAAAAATGTCTTGTAGACCTTTGGAACGTGCTTCTAGTATAATTACTGTTTGGCAGAACCGATTTCTCATTAAAAAAAACATCTACTGGCAGGAGAACTGCTGCAGCGCCAACCTAAACGGCAACAAACACTGAAAATGTGCTTCATCCTGATCCAGATCAACTAATATTTTAAGGTAAACGTTAACTTGTGTCTGCTTAACTGTGGTTCAGGTTCTCTTGAATTTTTTTTGTAATTTAATAGCAGATCTGTTTGTAAAATGTACTTTTTTAAAGGTACTAAATAAGTCTCAACAACTGGAGCGGAATCATTCCTTTATATAATCAAAAAAGGCGTTCAATACAGGATCAACTGGACTTTATTTGTTATTTCCTTTATATAGTTTGTCATTGAACAAGTGTGTTGAATCAAGTCATTTTAAATCTAATTGCGTCATGATTAAAAGCTGAATCAGGGTTTTGCTCATGCTCAATGTAGTGGTACACCTATTTCTCTGAAAACTCTGTGATGCACCTCTTTCTTGGAAAACCTTCATGAAAAAGTCAACACACTGTTTGTCCCGAATCCAGGACACAAATGATCTCACCAAGAGACTCTTTTTATTTTGTTCTAATTCAAATAAAGAATAACCTTGTGTTACTGTATTATTATTAATTTCATTATGTTGATAATCAAAGTGACTCTGTTTATTCCAAGTGACAGGTCAAAATGATCTTTCAGTATTTGTTCAAAAGTGTTGAGACAGTTAAATCAGTTTTAATCATAAAAGCTGGCGCCTGGCTTATTTTTTCACTTTTCCCCTCTTTTCCACAAACCTTCACCTGACCTCGACTGATCTCCTACTACATGGATGCTAACCAATCGGGAAGGAGCAAGTCACAGGAAGTCGTCTGACCGCGCCCCCGGGCCAGACGGACTTACAGCTAACTTTTATAAACATTTTTGGGAGGAATTAAAACCTCTGTGTTTCCAAGCTGTAGTAGAATGTGTTAAAAGGAAGGAACTCATGGAAACTATGAAACAAGGCGTAATTAAGCTAATCCCAAAACCTGGTAAAGATAAGAAAAATTTAAATAATCTAAGGCCTATCACATTATTGAATACAGACTATAAGATCCTAACAAAAGTTCTGGCAATGAGATTAAAAACGGGCCTACCTGGTATAATCAGTCAAACTCAATTTGGCTTTCTCAAAGGTAGATCCATCCATAATAATATTCGCCTGGTTCTGGACCTGATTGATTATAGTCACTTAATAAAAGATGATGGTTTTATGTTGTTTTTAGATTTCCACAAAGCATTTGATTCTGTGGAACATCAATTTATTGTTAATACTTTGAGTCATTTTGGATTTGGAAATAATTTTCTCAGTATGATCACAATGTTAAACACTAACATTAATAGCTGTGTGTCTCTACCTCAGGGCACATGCCCCAGATTTAAAGTAGAAAGAGGTATCAGACAAGGATGCAGTATTTCGCCTTTATTATTTATTATAGTCACGGAATTACTATCATTAAAAATTAATAATTCTAATATAGAAGGTTTGGTAATAAATAACCAGAAAATTATCATTAGCCAATTTGCAGATGATACAACCCTCTTCCTAAAAAACAAAGAACAAATTCCTCTAGCTTTAAAGGAAATAGAGTTGTTCTCTCAAGCCTCAGGGCTGCAGCTAAATATAAACAAATGTGAAATTATGAGTATCCATAACTGTTCTGAATCTTCAGTTTCCAATATTCCAGTTAAAAATGAAATAAAGTATTTAGGTATGTTGATTACTAAGTGTGAAGCTACTAGTGTAAGAAAAAATTTACAAGACAACATTGATAAATGTGGCAAAACATTAAATAATTGGCTTCAGAGAGATTTGACGTTGTTTGGTAGAACATTATTAACAAAAACTGAATCCTTATCCAGGTTGACGTATCCTGCATATTCATTAGCCATCCCCCCAAATCTCATTAAACAGATTAACAAAATAAATTTTAACTTTATTTGGAAAAACAAACACCATTACATTAGAAAAAGTGATTTGCTAAAAAATTATGAGGAAGGTGGTATTAAGGCAATTGATTTTGAAATCATGAATGGTACTTTAAAAATTAGATGGCTTCAGTCCCTTCTAAAAAACGGTGATCTTATTTGGTTTGCTATACCGTCATTCATATTTCAGAAAGTAGGAGGTATTGAGTTGTTATTGAAATGTGATTTTGAATTATCTAAACTCCCCCTACAGCTCTCTGCTTTCCATAAACAGGTTTTGTTACAGTGGAAGTTGATGTTCAAACACAATTTCAGCCCTCATAATGTCCCACTATGGAACAACAGAGCAATTCTATGGAGTAGAAAATCTATATTCATAAAAGATTGGTGGAATAAACAAATATGGTCAATCACTCAATTACTAGATGGAAATGGTGAAATTTTAAGTTTGGAGGAATTTAACAGGAAATATGGAATTGTTTGTTCATTAACATTTTATAAGAAAGTATTACGTAGCATCCCTGATGTCCTTTTTCAGTCAATTAAAAACAATTTATCTCATCCCTATATTCCAAGACTCCATAAAATTCAAATTGAGTATGTGGATATTAGGGAAAGTAAATGCAACAACAGGTTTTTAAACCAATATTCAATAAATAACATGTACCCAGGAAGAACAAAAAGCACAGCTCTATTACAAACTTTTAACAATTCTACAAGAGTCAAAATAAGGACAAATTATTTGAGATTTCCGATTCCTCCTAAACTTAAAGAACTACATTTTAAATTGATTAATAACATATACGGTATCCTTCAAACCAATTCTTAAAAGAGAGATTTAATTTTAATGTAGAAAATTGTGGTTTTTGTAAGACTCAATTGGAAACAACTAAACATTTGTTTTATGAATGTGAAGAAGTATTGAACTTGTGGAAACAACTTCACAACTTTCTGTCTGCTAAGGGAATAAACTTGGATTTTGTTTCCTTAGAAAATATTCAATTTGGTTTATTCATTAAAGATAAGAACTTAGAATTTATTGTAAATGTTCTGATTATTGTAACAAAATACTATATCCATAAATGTCGATACGCAAAATGCTCCCTTTCTATCAGTGCTCTAAAAAATGATATTTCTTTTTTCAAAATTTGTCTAAAAAAGATGCAGAATGAAAATGCAGTAAAATTATATGAGTTAATGGAAGTTTTTTAGTTTCTAGCCCCCTGATTTGTATGTTTTTTTTTGATTTATTGTTATTTTTTCTATTTTTCATCTTTTAATTCCCTTTTTTTATTTTTATTTCTTTTTTTATTCTGTGAAGGACTTATTTTAAGTATTATTGAGACTTCTTGAACCTTTGCAATCTGAATGTATTATAGTCTTTAGGAGATGTGATATGAGATATTGACGGTGTTTTTGACATGTTATTGTGAGTTTTGTCATTGTCATTGTTACTTTTGTTT
>JBBPBX010040584.1:4031-29297 GCA_038048925.1 Garcialebias charrua
TAAAACAAATTAACACAATGTAAACAAGAGGCATTGCATTTCCAGTGAAAATGCTGTGCAAATGCTTATTGCAGAAGAACTTGCTGAGATGAAATTAACTCCAAAATCTTGCTGAAATGTATCTGAAATGGAAGAATAAGTTTAAATTAGCAAAAGACCGAAATTGGAAATTATCTGAAAAAAAAAAAACCCCACCTGAAAATTAGAAGGAAAAAAAAAACAGCTGAAAAGTAGCTTTAAAAAAGCAGAAAGAAGCTTAAATTAACAGAGGAAGTGAACACATTTTTGCTAAATTAGGTTGAAAAACATTTAAATGAGTGCAAACAAATGTTAAATAGGCTTAAAAAGTTAAATTTAGTATAAAACTGCTAAATAGTAGCTGAAACAGCAGAAAAAGCTGAAACTTGCAGAAATACAGGTACAAATATTCTTTGTCGTTCGCACCACATGTGGTACATGTAGTCGAGCAAAATTATGTACACAGGGTCCCAGTTACATCCAACAATAAAATGTAAAAGAAAAACTAATAAGATCTAAGATATGAACTAAAATTATGAACTAAGAAAAACGTCAACTAAAAGTTTTTTTTTCATTCAACCTTTATTTAAACTGATAAATCACATGATGTGATTGTTTTCACAGTGATTATTCTGGTTAGATATCCATGAATCTAACAGCCTCAGGGTAGAAGCTGTTCCTCAGTCTAGTGGTTCTACACTTAATGCTCCTTAACATCCTTCCTGAGGGGAGCAGGGCAAAAAGTGTGTGTGTGTGTGTGTGGGTGAGTGGGGTCCTTCATGATGCAGGTGGCCCTCTTCCTGCATCTAAATGGTAAATGGACTGTATATAGCGCCTTTCTATCTTATGAAGCTACTCAAAGCGCTTTACAACACAATCTGTGTCCTTATTTACCCATTCATACAGCACTCTACAAGATCTCTACAAAGCTAATTGAACAAAGTTTCATGATTTCTACGATAAGAAGGAAATAATAAAAATAATGATACAATATATGGGTTTCCCTCTTCCACCTGAATATAAAGAATTACATTTCAAAACTCTAAATAATATTTAACCTTCAAATGAGTTTATCAGAAATAGATTTAAATTTGAATGTGATTGTTATATATGTAACAAACCTGAAACAACATAACATTTGTTTTATTCCTGTCATTCTGTGAACACATTAAGGAAATCCCTTCACGATCTCCTGACCATAAAATCCATGAACTTCTCCGATTCCTTCTCCATTCAGAATATCTTATATGGATATTGTGACGGTGCAGCCAGAGGTTGGAGAAGGAGGTAGCAGCGATAGTTGGCCACTCTGATCCCAAAACAGCAGGACGCACTTTTGAAGTATTCCACACTTTGTTTATTTAACTTCGTCCGTGTAACGCCAGTTCTCCACAGTACTAAGCATTATATTTTCGTACATGAGGAAATAATGTTAGTTTACAGCTCTGCCCCTCATCATCACTTGTATATCTTCTTCAACAATTTGGAATAATTAGTTCTACTTTTTGTACAAGTGTACAACGGAAAACAAAGGGAGTAGGCGCCCCCGTGTGGAGATACCTACTCATCTCTAGGAACCAAACGATATAACGACTGTAACAATATGTCTCTCAAAATAAAAAAGATGAATACTTTGTTAATAACATTATCATAATATTAATAATAATAATAATAATTATTATTAATAATAATATCTCCAAGATGGCGGCGCGAGCACTCGCTGCGGCTTCTCTCTCTCCCGAGAACACAGTGTTTTTGTCTTTGTCCTACATGCCGCAATGTGCCGTCACGTCTCCATCATGTCTACGTGTGTTCAAGAACGCAAGTACAGCCGTAAGTTCCTGATTGATGTTGGAAAAACCGCTCATTTGGGAATAAACAGCGAACTCCGGGAGATGCTACGGAACTGTGGCCTGCTCTGGAAGCCAGCACCGAGCCTCGCTTCATCGCGCCCGCATTGGAAACGCGACAAGCGGCGCGACAGGAAGCAGAAGCGGGGTAAGCGCGGAGGTATCGGAGCTAGGCTAGCAGCTAGCCCACACAAACCGGCGATCCCATCCATGGTTTTGGCTAACGTGCGCTCCTTGGACAATAAACTGAATTATATACGCCTGCTACGAACGACACAAAAGACTGTGAGAGACTGCTGTGTGTTTGTATTCACGGAAACGTGGCTCAACAACAACGTTCCGGACCACGCTGTTCAGCTAGGGGAGCTAACATGCTACAGAGCGGACCGAACCCTCGAGGGAGGTAAGAGACGCGGAGGGGGGCTGTGTGTTTACATCAACAAAGCATGATGCCTGGATGCTGCTGTGGTCCACAAACACTGCTCACCTTTAGTGGAGTTTATGACTATTAAATGCAGACCGTTCTATTTACCGAGGGAATTTACAGCTGTTATGATTGTTGCTGTATATATTCCTCCAAGCTCCAACAGCAAAGTTAGAAGTGAGGCACTGAATGAACTATATCTGCACATCAGCGAGCAGCAAACAGCCCATCCTGATGCTTTTCTCATCACGGCTGGTGATTTCAACCAAGCAGATTTAAAGAGTGTATTTCCAAAAACATACAGAAACATAAACTTTGCAACAAGAGGAAACAACACACTGGACCAAGTTTACACCACCATGAAAAATGCCTACAGAGCCCTCCCCCACATTGGTGCTTCTGACCATATCTGTGTTATGCTAAAGCCAGCATACAGGCCACTGGTGAAAGTCACAAAACCAGTCCGCAAGCAGATACGAGTGTGGCCAGAGGGGTCTTCAGAGGCACTCCAGGACTGTTTTGACACCACAGATTGGGGTATGTTCAAAGAAGCTGCTACCACAAACAACAACTTATGTCTCCAGGAGTACTCAGACACTGTATGTTCATACATCACCAAGTGCATTGATGATGTAACTAACCTCAAGACATCACTGTTTGGGCTAATCAGAAGCCATGGCTGACAGATGAGGTTTACAGACTCCTGAGAGCCACGAATGCTGCCTTCAAAGTGGGAGATCAGGTGGGCCTGAAGGCAGCCAGAAAGAACCTGGCCCGGGGCATCAGAAAGGCCAAGAAGCAATATTTCAAGAAAATAGCTCACCGCTTCAAGGACAACAAGGATACACGCAGTCTGTGGCAGGGAATACAGACCATCACAAACTACAAACCATCCCCCAGACCTGTGACAGCTCAACCTCTACGCTGAATGAACTGAATGAGTTCTTTGCTCGGTTTGAGGCAAGTAACAGCACACCTGCACATAAACTCCCCCCCTCTCCTGATGGCCAGGTGCTGGCGCTGTCCTCAGACAGCGTAAGGCGATCATTTATCAAGATTAACGCCCGGAAGGCCTCTGGTCCTGACAACATACCTGGTCGTGTGCTGAAGGACTGTGCAGGGGAACTCGCAGCGGTCTTCACGGACATCTTTAACATCTCACTGAGCCAGGCCATCGTCCCCACCTGTTTCAAAGCCACCACCATCATCCCTGTCCCAAAGAAGGCAACGCCCGCATGCCTCAATGACTATCGCCCAGTAGCACTCACCCCCATCCTGATGAAGTGCTTTGAACGGCTAGTCATGAAAAGCATCACATCTGTCCTCCCTGCCTCCCTGGATCCCTTCCAATTTGCATACCGACCTAATCGCTCAACCGACGATGCCATCTCCTCTGCCCTCCACACAGCTCTCACACATCTGGACACGAAGGACTCTTATGTTAGAATGCTGTTCATCGACTTCAGCTCGGCATTCAACACCATCATCCCCCAACAGCTCATCCATAAACTGGACAGTCTGGGGCTGAACACCTCAATGTGTAACTGGCTGCTAGACTTCCTGACCGGGAGACCACAGACAGTACGGATCGGGAGTAACACATCTAGCACCATCACATTGAACACAGGGGCCCCACAAGGATGTGTGCTGAGCCCCCTTCTATTCACCCTGCTAACACACGACTGCACACCATCGTACAGCTCCAACCACTTCATCAAGTTTGCGGACGACACAACAGTGGTAGGTCTCATCAGCAACAACGATGAGACGGACTACAGGAACGAGGTGAGCCGCTTGGCCTTGTGGTGCGGACACAACAATCTCACTCTCAACGTGGAGAAGACAAAGGAGATTGTTGTGGACTTCAGGAAGAGGGATGCACAACATGCCCCTCTGACCATCAACAGCACCGCAGTGGAGAGAGTGGACAGCACCAAGTTCCTGGGAGTGCACGTCTCGAAGGACCTGTCCTGGAGCAGGAACACTGCAGCACTGGCCAAGAAGGCTCACCAGCGCCTCTACTTTCTCCGCAAGCTGAAAAGGGCTGGAGCTTCAACCCCCATCATGTGCACCTTCTACAGGGGTGCCATAGAAAGTGTCCTGACCAGCTGCATCACGGTGTGGTTTGGTGCATGTACTGCATCATGCCGCAAGAGCCTCCAGCGCATCGTGAGAGCAGCTGAGAAGATCGTCGGCACCTCCTTGCCCTCACTGCAGGACTTACACAGCAAACGCCTCACTCGGAAAGCCCACTGCATGGCAGGTGATCCCACACACCCACTACACAGCCGCTTTAGACTGCTGCCATCAGGGAGGAGACTGATGGTGTGGTTACACCGAACAGCTTTTCAACCTCCAAAACGCTTGTCACGCACGCAAGTGGACGCACTTGTGAATGCAGCGTGTTCAAACATGAACGCCAGAACGCAAAACAGCTGCTGGGTGTGTGGGAGGAGCTTACCGGTATACTGAGTCCTGCGCACAGAGTCCTCACTGCACTCCGCCAGGCGAGGAGCTTTTTATTTCTGTCTCTGTAGAGCAGACTTGACTGGTCGTGAAGGAATTGTCGCGAACACACAGCTACAATGAGTTCCTCTTCCATAGTCCACGACCTCGCGGGTCTTTTCTTTTTTTCCCCACAAACAATACGTCACATAGTGCGCGCGCACCCTCGTTTCCGCGTCACATAGGGACTCTCCCCCTGACCCCCTCTCTTCTCCCCCCGACTCTCCCTGATTGGTTGACACACCAACCAATCAGGTAGAGTTGAGCGGCGTTTGAAAGTTTGAACCGCGAAATCTTCAGCATGTTGAATGCGCGGTTTGGAGGCTGAAGCCGGTTCACGTGCACGGAAAAACGCTTCCCAGCACGCTCAACACGCACGCGACCTGACGCCAGACGCCAAGAAGCTGCTGGAAGCGCGTCCACCATTGACTTTACATGTAAACTGGACGCTTTGGAGGTTGAAAAGCTGCTCGGTGTAACCACACCATGAGGAGTCTCCAGGCTCGTACCAGCAGACTGAGAGACAGTTCTGTTCATCAGGCAGTCAGAATGCTAAACACTCTGCCTGCTCTGCCTCCCCTCCCATTTGAACTGCCTCCACTGGTGTTTCAGTGTTGGTGTAAATTTTCATACTTTTATACTACTATGAAAAAAACTCAGGACAGTGTTACACTTTTACTATTTTATGCTTATGATTATTAAATGTTTTAGTGTTTTAGTGTTTAGATGGTTACTGTTGCACCGAGGGACTGAGAGAAACGCAATTTCAATCCTGTGTATGTCCTGTACATATTGCAGTTCTGACAATAAAGTTGACTTTGACTATATACATCAATGCAGATAAGGCAGGTCTAAGCCATTATGGTCTGTATTCAAACAAGAACTCCAGTTGTTAAAACTTTCATTAGACAGTGCTAAGAAAACACAAGCAAAAAAGCTCTCTGATCACCTCGTTCAGATCCTAACCCTAACCTATCATGGAAAGAAAAAATGTAAATTGAAAAACATAAATGTAATTATTGTATTTATTCTTTGATTTGTACTATAAACTTATTTTACTTAAAACTAAACCAGTTTTAAGTTATTTTTTATTCAAAAATCACAGATTTTACTTATTTATCGTTAAAATACTGAGAAGAGACGTGCGCAGAGGCACCAGGCAGTTGCGCCTCACCAGGGATTGCGCAATCACACAACTGACTGTGCTGCATGCTGCAGTTAGCCTGTATTCCTGCCCCTTTTATGTCACTCTTAAAATGTCCAAATACTTTTGCTATATAAACTACATTTCTATAGTTTAGCTGGTGAATATAATGTATAGTGTTTTTGTCGAAAACTGTATGTGTGTGTAACGTGTTTCTTGTGCTGAGCGATCATAAAACGGCTGCGAAAAGGTGCCGGGTGAGGCACGCAGTTGTCCTGCCTCATCGAGGAGGCGGGGCTAGTGAACCCAGGGTTTCTGCTTGCGCCTCCTCCGCTCCGCTGCAGAAAAAGTGACAGATTGGATCCTGATTAGCTATAATTTAAATAAAATATATTTAATATAATATATAATATATTAAATATAATATATCATATAATTTTTATAATTTGTTCGGCACAGTTTTTATGTGTAAAGATTGCTGATATGAGACAAACACAACCCGTTAACTGTTGCCAATCAAATGGCAAATAAACTACTCTGTAGGGTTCATGTATATAGGTATAAGATCTGATTGTGATGAAGTCCGTTCCTCACCAGCCATGAACCTCACCGTACGTCATTGCATTCAGCTGTACACCCAAGTACTTGTAGCTGGAGCTTGTAGCTTCCACCACAGATCCTCTTATATTCTTGGGGTGGTAGGTGTGTTTGTTCCTTCTTAAGTCCACGATCATCTCCTTTTTCTTCTTCACATTGATGTGAAGGTTATTTTCTTTGCACCAGCTCTCCAGGTGTATCACCTCCTGCCTATAGCTGGACTCATCGTTGTTTGTGATGCATCCCACCACTGCTGTATCATCTGCAAACTTTACAATATGACAGCCTGGATGGGTAGCTGCACAATCATATGTAAGGAGAGTGAACAGGAGAGGGTTCAGCACACATCCCTGAGGGGATCTAGTGCTGAGGGCTATGTTGGAAGAGGACAAGTTGTGGATCCTTAGTAACTGTGTTTCTATCTATTTTCAATTCGAATTTTGAGCGAATTTTTGAAAATTCGCAAAAATGTAAATAAAAATTAATGTGAATCAGAAGTGTTTCCATCAACTGGCTTGAAGCGAATCCACCAGGCACGCAAAGCGGCATTACGTCAGACGTCAGCTATACGTATGTCTATAGTAAACAGGAAGTAGCGGTTGAAAACAGGAACCGAACCACATATCTCGGCAAAATGGAGAGAATATTTAAGGAATGTGTTGCTATCGGGCAAGTTGTATTTATTCCGTCATGCCAACTAGTTTTAGCGATGTTACATCCGGGGAGACAGCGGAAACAGCTGATCAGTCACATGACGTGAATGTTCGCTACGTCAGCACTGAGTCGGCAAATCTGTTTCCATCTCTCGTTTTACGCATCAGCTCTTTTTCGAAAAACCCCAAAACCACCTCAAGCGAGCGTATCAACTTTTTTGCGAATTAGAGGAAGTTAATTCGAATCGTACCGTTTCCATTCACCTTTTCTGATACGATACTTCAAAATGTGCATCAAGAAACCTTGATGGAAACATAGTTAGTGACTGCAGGCTCTTTGTTAAGAAGCCTAGGACCCTGTTGCAAATGGAGGGGCTTAGTCCTAGTGTGAGTACCTAGTTTTTCCATCAAGGTTTGGGGTATCATGGTATTGAAGACAGACAAAGTTTGCAAAGAGCATACAGACATAGGAGTCCTTCTGCTCCAAGTGGGTGACAGCAGTGTGGACCACAGAAGAGATGGCATCTTCTGTTGATCGGTTCTCATGGTATGCATACTGGTGAGGGTCCTCGTTGATGTTGATGGGTTGTTTTGATGTGGGTCATGACCAGGTTTTCAAAGCATTCATCGACTATCGGGGTCAGGGCTACTGGCCGATAGTCATTCAGGCCAGCCTCTGAAGAGCTCTTTGGGAATGGGATGATGGTGGCAGTCCAGGCAGATAGGAACTGTTGCCAGGACAAGTGAGGAGTTAAAGATGTCGGCCAGCACCTCACAGAGCTGATCGGCACATTATTTCAACACCTTCCTGGGATGTTGTCTGGGCTGGTTGCTTGGTGAAGGTAGAACTTGTTGAGGGCATCAGGCAGTGATAAATCTCTAGGGTATTGTTCACTCCTGCCTTTATAATCTGTTATACAATTAATGCCCCTCCACATGCTCTGTGGGTCTTGTGAGGTGAATTGACACTTGATCCTCTGTGCATATGTGGCCTAGGCCCTCTTAATACCAGCAACCAGCTCTTTCCTTGTCCTTCTCAGCTTCTGTGAGTTTCCAGACCTGAAGGCAGTGTTCTTGGCTTCCAATAAGGTGTGAACCTCTTCATTCAGCCAAGGCGTCCTGTTCGGGTAACTTTTAACATATCACCATCATATCACGGTGGCAACATCATCAGTATATTTACTAATGTATCCCAGAACTGAGGATGCATATTGGTCCAGGTCTCTCTGTACCCTCTGTCCACCTCTCCACCATTGGGGAGCAGGGCTTTCACCCTCATAGCGGATCCGCCTTCTAACCCGTTTAGGTCCGCCCAGCGTGTCCGCCCTTGCGCCTCCGGGGCACCTCCGACCCGGAACCGGGCTCAGCCGACACTCGAGCGACCCCTACACTGTCAACGTAACGGGTCCGGCAGGGTTCCGGGCAACGTAGGTTGCTTCAAGCATTTTGGAGAGCTCCGCCTGCCTCATTTGAATCAGCTCTCGAAGCGGACGTTCATATACGCACGCACACTTTTCAAACCAGTCTTCAGTTACGAGCGTCGTTCGAGCTGGATGCAGCTACAGAGAGAGACGTCTCCTTTGGTGGAGACATGTCCAAACCATCTCAGTATTACTGTAAGTAAACTGTTCAAACTGTTAATATGTGCTTGTTTGTACAGATGAAAGAGGGAATTCTGGTTGATTGACAAGAGTGCACTTCAGAGAAATAAAAATTTTAACACTACATTCGCACTTACTACGAACTGGTTTCTTCTGCTCTTTAAACTGTTTGCTAGCGTTGTATTCTGGTTGTTTGTAGGTTTCACATGCTTTATTTTAAGTGTTTTCTTTGAGCCACGTGACCCGACCGTGTTGGGCTAACTGTTAGCTCAAAAGCTAAGAATCAGGCGAGTCATCCTTGTTTTAAATGGTGTTTCTGTTTCTTGACTTTGTTCTAGTGCTTCCTTGCTGGTTCTTGTTTTGAGCTTTATTCTTTGATGTGTTTTGAATTACGTGAATCACTGTTGCATGGCTCTGCCAGGTTCGTCAGGTTTATGCTAAGCTAATCAGATTTGGTTCAGATCCACTCGGATTGAATTCACATTAAGCTGAAATCAGGAGAGTGGGTGAAATCAGGAGAGTGGTTTTAAACAGTGTTACAGTATTTATTCATTTATTTTTGTCTGCCCTTTGTTGATTTTTAGTTATTTTTCAGGACTTCTTGTTTTAATGTATTGAGAGCTAGCTTTCACTAGCCTTAGCTTAACAGGCCTGGGGCCTGTGTGCCAGAAGTGACTGCTTCGTTTGTAGATAATGATACATTTAACAAATGTTCTCATTACGGTTCTGGAGGAGAGTTCTGATCTGAAAGCTCGACTCTGTGCTTTTGAAAAACCATTAACTAGCCAGGCGCCCGTAGGTTGCACAGAGCTAATGCTAGTGGAGCTAGCCTAGCTCACGTTAGCAGTCAAACAACATGGCTGCCGAGAACAGCATGCCCCCTGCGTGAACGCGCTAAGCTCTAGAAAAAAGTTGTTTTGTTGGCAGATTCATTTAAATAAAAACGGTCCAGTGGTTTAGTTATCATTAGTTCTAAAAACTCATAAATAATACATAAATTAAACAACATAACTAGCTGTACATGCTCATACTTTTCATGCTCATACTTTTCATGCTCATATTTTTCATGTTCATACTTTTTAGTTGGCCAACATTTCTAAAAATCCTATTTTTTTCCCAAGTGGTCTAAGTAATATCCAAATTTTCTGAGATACTGAATTTAGGGTTTTCATTAGTTATCAGTTATAACCATCAACATTAAAATAAATAAACATTTGAAATATATCTGTCTGTGTGTAATGAATTAATATAATATACTTCACTGTTTGAATGGATTTACTGAAATAAAACTATTAGAAAAGGACATTAAATAATAAAGTCAAACTGTTATAAAGCATTTGATTCTGATAATCTCTTTCATTCTTTTTAGGATGAGCCAGAGCTGATGGAGATGCTGCAGTGGCCCTTGTTACCATCCCCAGTGACCATGACACAAATCCAGTTCACTACAAGCATGAACTTTATCAGCCTGTGAAAGTTGGCATGTTCATTGAAAGTGACATCATTGTCAGCTGTCCCAGATGTGTTCCTGCTGTTTGGGCTCACCTCAGGTATCCCAAAGCACTTACCAACACTTTTTTTTTTTTCATTCATTCATTCAACCTTTATTTATACAGGCTAGCCTCGTTGAGCCACGGGGACTCATTTACAAGAGGGACCTGTCTCACTCACACCCAGGGTCAATTTAGAGTTACCAATCAGCCTAACATGCATGTTTTTGGACTGTGGGAGGAAACCGGAGCACCCGGAGAAAACCCACGCATGCACGGAGAGAACATGCAAACTCCACCCAGAAAGGCAACCGGACCGGGATTTGAACCGGGGACCTGCTCGCTGAGAGGCAGCAGCTCTACCAGTTGTGCCACCGTGTTGCCGTGCTTTTGAATGTGTTCAGAAGATTTTACCTGGTCTAGAAGATGGTAAACTGTCGGCCAGGTTACAAACTCTCAAGAATGACTTGATGAAGAGTTGTATTTAATGCATCTCCCCTGGAGTTTAAAGTTTTTTTTGTTTTGTTTCAAAATGATTCTTTAAAAGCTGCACTGTAGGTGTTTAGCCCATATGACCAAATACACAAATGGCCCAGTGTTCTTGTTTAATGTTAAAGAGAAACTATTGTAAGTTGTGCCCATTTAGAACTGGTTTTATGGTTAATGTAACACATTTTAGTTTTCAATGTCAAATGTTATGAAACAGTTAAAACATTGTCTTTTGAATGAAGTTGTTGATCTCTTGCTGTGAACATCTTCATCCTTGAAAGAGTGACCGCTGGGCTGGAGATGAGTGTAGACTGCAGAGTCCTGACCTGATGATGTTGATCTTCTGTGGCCAAAAGGATGGCCCAGCACAGAAGATCAACATCATCAGGTCAGGACTCTGCAGTCTACACTCATCTCCAGGCCAGCGGTCACTCTTTCAGGGATGAAGATGTTCACATCCTTGATAGAGAGGAACGATGGTTTGAGAGAGGAGTAAAGGAGGCCATCTTTGTGAAAAGAAACCGTCCATCATTAAACAGAGGTGGAGGCCTCCGGGTTCAACTGTCCCCCTCTTACAATGCTGTTATTGCTAGTATCACTCAGCCCTCTGTGAATAGCAAACAACCATCAGGGTGCTAACGATCCATCGTTAGGCTGATGGTCCTCCTTGATCATGTGAGCAGCTGGTTTCAGGCTGTCATCAGCCAACTGGTTGATCCACTGTGAGAGGGTGCTATTTATAAGACTGAGCTGAACACAGCACCTCAGACTGAGGAAGTCTTTCGGACGAAAGGCGAAACGTTTCTACAATTTTTTTGCTTTGTTTTGTTTTTTGAAAGTCCAGAGGACCAGACTTAGCTTTTTTAGAGCTCTCACTAAATGTTTTAGCTTGTTTTTTTAATCCTTTCCAATATTGCATTTTTTTATTTTAAATAAGCCAAGAAAAAGCTTAAAGGGTCCAATAGACCTGAGCGTCCTACCTGGACGCCACTTTACGCGCGCATTCTGTGCGCATGCGTTCGCTGTTATGCTCTTTTTAAATTTTTTTTTAAATGCTCGCGTTTTCGCTCCAAATCCTTGTCATGTGAGCAGAGCTGCAGCTGTCCCCTCTGTAGCTGCGTGCAGAGGGGACAAACTGAGGTCGCTGATTGGTCACTTGCTGACACGCCTACTGAAATGATTGACAACTCGTCAGCTCAGTGAGAAAACTCTATGAGCAACCGGCTGCGGTGTTCTTCTGCGGTGTTCTGCTGCGGTGTTTCTACTTTATATGTTATAAAAAGTTCTCTCAGAAATAAAAATAATAACAGGGAGCGCTTTTCCTGCAGCCCACAGTCCACCAGGGAATATTTAAAGCCTCCCGCACCCAGGTAGGACCTGAATTCATTTATTTCAGTCATCGAGTGAACGGAGGAAGAAGCGATTACTTGACTTTTGGCAAAAAAACAAAAGAAAAGGCCCGATCAGCGATAAAGAAGGGGAATTAAATTAATTTGTGTAACATACAAAACAGTCCGGCGCCAGGGAAGTTTATGGTCAGACACCGCGCAAGCGTGCGTGGTCGTAAAAAAAAAGCTTTGCGCGTTTGTGCCCGAGGGGCTACGCTTTTGCCACAGCGTACGTACGTCGTACAGAGGCGTATAGGGAGTACGGGCAGGTATACTGGGGGCTTAAGGGGATACAGAGGACAGAGTGAAGTGGAAGAAGATGACTCGCTGTGGCGACCCCTGAGAAGGGAAAAGCCGAAAGAAGTTCTAATTAATCTTTTTAATTTAAAATTATAATCGTATTAACTTATTTTTTTTACCTCTTTGTGTTTTATTTCCAGTCTGGGACAGAGATAGCAGTTGACTTCTTCCGCTTCAGGGAAATTTGCCAGATTACCTGCAGCAAAGAAGTCTGATGACTGAACTCTGAACTTTTCCAGGGACAGGTGGGAGCAAGTCAAAGAAGAGCTTGTTGTGAGTAATGAGGAAAAATACAGCCACACTGCTGCTACTGTTGACTTGATTAGTTAGATTGTAAACAGCTTGTTGTTGCTTATTGTTCTGGTTCTGACTCATTGTATTTATTAAGATTTTTATTATTGTTAGTATAGTTTATTTATTGTAAAGAATGCCGTTTATTTAGATTAAAGATTAAATTAAGATTATATTACACATTAAACTGTATTCTGAATTTGACAGTAATTTATTAAGCGTTTGTCTTTGCTCAGGCTGGGCGCGTGCCCAAGAATATAGCAGATCAAGGAGCTCCACCTCAGCTGCCTTTCTGGACTCACCTCCCCCTCCTCACTCACCTGTAGCAGCATCACCAGCACCTTCTGCATCACTTGCTCCTCCATAAAGGTAACAACATTTTCTTTTCTGTTTTTTATTTCTTTTTTATATAACTCGGCTGCCTCTCCTGACTCACATGTCCCTCTTCAGTCACCAGCACCTTCTGCATCACCTGCCCCTCCATAAAGGTAACTGCATTTTCTTTTCTTTTTTTTCTTCTTTTTTATATAACTCAGCTCCCTCTCCTGACTCACCTGTCCTTCTTCAGTCACCAGCATCACCAGCACCTTCTGCATCACCTTCTTCTTCTTTCGGCTTTTCCCTTTTCAGGGGTCGCCATAGCGAGTCATCCTCCTTCACCTCACTCTGGCTGTGTCTCAATTCAGGGGCTGCATCCTCATGAGTGCGCATTTGTCGGCCGCATACGTCATTGCCCCGCGCGGAGGACTGTCCCAATTCGAAGACTCCTCCTCATGCGGCCGAGGAATGCGGCCTACTTCCTGCCGAAATCGAAGGATGCATTCGTGGAACCTTCAAGACGGAGGCTATCCCATAATTCATAGCGCCAGCAGAGATTTCGCGGGGGGTGGGACTTTCTGCGTGCAGGGTCTGCTGCGTGTTGGTCATCAGCTGTTCTGACAACAACCTCAGCGCGAATATTCATTCAACCTTTATTTAGTCATCTCAAACAACCTCAGCGCAAATATATCTCATTAAAATTTTACTACAGAAACGACTAAAAAAAAACGTGTTAGCTGAATATATATTAGTGTTTCTGAGTTTACTGTTTTTGAAGAACTGATTACAAATCAGCTTATTTTACACGTGCATAACAAGGATTTTCCATGGGGCGATCTGTTAAAACTCAGAGTGGACCTATGAAAGGCAAGCTGTCTAGTAGCTCAACTGGTTAAACATCCCTCGATTGGTGCAGAGATATTTTTCTCGAAGCTGGTTCGAATCTCACTCGGTACGGTAAAAACTTGTTTTACGTTTGTCTTTTATTGGATAAAAAAAAAGAAGGAGTTTCACAAACTCCTTCTTTTTAATCTCAGTCCTCGTTTTTTTATCCAATAAAAGACGAACGTAAAATAAGTTTTAACCGTACCGAGTGAGATTCGAACCAGCTTCGAGAAAAGTATCTCTGCACCAATCGAGGGATGTTTAACCAGTTGAGCTACTGGACAAGTTGCGTTTTGTAGGTCCACTCTGGGTTTTAACAGATTGCCCCTTGTTCTTAACAAACAGTAAACTCAGAACACTATACAGTATACGTGTACAGTGTTCAGCTAATATATTTTAGCGGCGTCCCTTCTCTTTCCACACACACCAAGCGGCACACGAGAACTTCCCACCCATTTCAAGAGAACGCCCCACCCACTTCAAGGCCGGCAAACCTGAAGGCTAGACCGTCCCATTTCAGCAGTTTCGCTCAGCCCACCCGGTCTTGTGAGTGCGTGGCCTACTCGGCCCAGCTAGGCTGGGTCCTCATGAGGATGCAGCCCCTGAATTGAGACACAGCTTCTGTCCTCTGCATCCTCTGTCCTCACTCCAACTACCTTCATGTCCTCTCTAACTGCATCCATACATCTCCTCTGTGTGTTTTTCCTGGCAGCTACATTTCTAACATCCTTCTACCAATATACCCACTGTCCCTCCTTTGGACATGTCCAAACCATCTCAGTCTGGCCTCCCTAACTTTATCTTCTTTATCTTTATCTTATCATATTATGTTGAACCCGTTCAACATGTGCTGTACCTCTGATTATCTCATTCCTGATCTTATCCATCCTTGTCACTCCTAAGGAGAACCTCAGCATCTTCATTTCTGTTACGGTACTTCAAGTTCTTTCTCCTGTCTTTTTGTCAATGGCACTGTCTCCAGACCATACAACATAGCTGGTCTCACCACTGTCTCGTAAACTTTTCCTTTGACCTTTGTTGAAACCTTTTTGTCACAAATCACTCCTGAAACTTTTCTTCATCCACTCCATCCTGACTGCCCTGTCTTGTAAACTTTTCCTTTGACCTTTGCTGACACCTTTTTGTCACAAATCACTCCTGAAACTTTTCTCCATCCACTCCATCCTGACTGGACTCTCTTTTTCACCTCTTTACCACATTCCCCATTTTCCTGGACAGTGGACCCCAAGTACTTGAAGTCCTGAACCTTTGTGACCTCTGCTCCTTGTAGCCTCCACTGTTCCACCTCCTCCCTCTCATGCATACACACATGTACTCTGTCTTACTACGACTGACTTTCATTCCTCTTCTTTCAAGTGAATATCTCCAACTTCCCAAGTTCTCTTCCACCTGTTCACTGTTCTCACCACATATCACAGTGTCATCTGCAAACATCCATGGGGATTCCTGCCTGACCTCATCTGTTAGTCGGTCCATCACCAAAGCAAACAAGAAAAGGCTCAGAGCCGATCCTTGATGCACTCCCACCTCCACATTGAAGCTATCTGTCACTCCTACAGCACATCTCACCACTGTCCTGCTGTCTTCATACATACCATACCATACCATACCATTTTATTTATAAAGCACTTTAAACAGGAACAAGTCCACACCAAAGTGCTGGACAAACAAACACGCAACAGGCAACACAGACAATACATGTCCTGTCTTCATACATGTCCTGTCTAACATACTTTTCTGCAACTCCAGATTTCCTCATGCAATACCACACCTCCTCTCTTGGTACCTTGTCATATGCTTTTTCTAAATCCACAAACACACAATGGAGTTCTTTCTGACCCTCTCTGTACTTCTCTATCAACATCCTCAAAGCAAAGATGGCATCTGTGATGCTCTTTCTTGGCATGAAACCATACTGCTACTCACAGATAGTCACCTCTTGTCTAAGCCTTCCTTCCACAACTCTCTCCCAGATCTTCATCGTGTGGCTCATCAACTTAATTCCCCTGTAGTTGCTATAACTCTGTACATCAAATTTTCATACTCTTATACCACTATGCAAAAACTCAGGACAGTGTTAGTTTTACTATTTTATGCTTATGTCTATTATTATATGTTTCAGTGTTTCAATGTTTAGATGTTTACTGTTGCACCGAGGGACTGAGAGAAACACAATTTCGGTCCTGTGTATGTCCTGTACAGTACATATTGCAGATCTGACAATAAAGTTGACTTTGACTTTTGATCACCCTTGTTCTTAAAAATGGGAACCAGCACACTTCTTTTCCATTCTTCAGGCATTTTCTCACCCTCAAATATTCCATTAAATATTTGAGTAAAAAAACCTCACTGCCATCTCTCCAAGACATTTCCAAACCTTCACTGGTATGTCATCAGGTCTACTGCCTTCCCCTTCTTCATTCTTTTCAGAGCTTTCCGGACTTCAACCTCACTAATCTTTCCCACTTCCATGTCCACAGTTTCTATGACTTCCACTCTTCTTTCTCTTTCATTCTCTTCATTCATTAGCTCCTCAAAGTAATCCTTCCATCTTCCCATCACACTCTCCTCTAATGTTAGAACATTCCCATTCCCATATTTAATAACCATAATAATAATAATAATAATAATAATAATAATAAATTCAATTTATAACGCACTTTACATTAATGAAAATCTCAAAGTGCTAACCATAACCTGTTGCACATCCTTTCCAGCCAGATCCCTCTGTCTTGCCAATCGGTACAAGTCCTTCTCACCCTCTTTATTGTCCAGTCTCCCATACAACTCATTGTACGCCCTCTGCTTTGCCTTAGCTACTTCCCTCTTTGCTCTATGTCCCATCTCCTTATATTCCTGTCTCCTCTCTTCAGTCCTCTCACTGTCATATTTCTTCTTGGCTAATCTCTTTCTTTGAATGGCGTCCTGCACTTCACTATTCCACCACCAGGTTTCCTTATCCATTCTCTGTCCAGATGACACACCAAGTACCTTCCTGTAATATCCTGTCACGTACATATACGTGCTTACGTTAGAATGTACGTGATGACGTAGTTACGTAGTTGACGCAACTTTACGTTAGTTACGTTGTTGTTGTACTGAGCAGATGAATGGCGGACATGTTGAATAAAAGCTCGCAGTGAACCAGACTGAATCTTCTACCATCCTTCGATCCTGTCAGTAATCGTGCACATTAAAGATAGCTGTATCAAAGATGGACAGCTGATCTTTTACATGGTGTCAGAAGTTTGTGGATAATCGAGAAGAATCCCGAACGTTTTGCCCATCGACCTGACGACGGAAGATGGAGAACGCAGGTGTACCGATACCGCACATGGACTGGGACGCGACGAACTTACCGGACGCGTGGAGAAGATTTCGACAACACGTCGAACTGATGTTCACCGGGCCACTCAAGAACAAGTCTCAAGAAGAGAAATGCAGCTACCTGCTCCTGTGGATTGGAGAGAAAGGTAGAGACATCTTCAACACATGGGACCTCACTGCAGACCAAAGAAAGGTACTGAAAACCTACTTAGATAACTTCGAGGCATACGTCACGCCGAAAGCTAATCCAATCTTCGCACGTTACAAGTTTTTTGAGAAGATTCAGGGAGAAAATGAAAGCTCAGAAAAGTTTGTGACAGAGCTTAAACTGTTGGCGAAAGACTGTAATTTCCCGAACACTGACGAGATGATAAGGGACAGAATTGTGTTTGCTACTAATTCACCGAGAGTCCGTGAAAAGCTACTTTGTCAAGGTCCAGAGTTAACGCTAGAAAAAGCGATCGACGTTGCCAGATCGTTCGAGTTATCACGACAGCAACTACAGACTATGACAAACGCCGCGATTAGCATTCCAGCACAGTCCGTGCACGTGGTTAGCAAAAGCCGCAGCATGCTAACGCACCACAGTAGCAAAGCAACAGGCCACAGCAACAAAGGCGTCGCTCAAAGCAAAAATATGTGCAGAGCATGTGGGAGAGGACACAGCCGCACAGAGGAATGTCCCACAAAAGGACGCCAGTGCAATAATTGCAAGAAATTTAACCATTTCGCCAACGTGTGCAGGACGAAAGCACCACAGCGCAAACAAAGCTTTGCACCCAGAAGAGTGCATCATGTCGCAGACAGCCACGAACAGCCACAAGAGGAGCTGTTTATCGACACAATCACTACAAAGTATGAAAATACTAACAAAGAACAAGCTTATGCAGAGTTGGAAGTTGGAGAAAAAAGACAAAAACTCAGCTTCAAAGTAGACACTGGGGCACAAGCGAACATAATACCAGCAGGAACATTTCATCAAATGTTTGGTAGTATGCCATTAAACCCCACGACTAGTAAACTCACAGCATATGGAGGTCAAACACTAAAAACAGAGGGTTCGTGCAGATTGTCGTGCAGCTACAAAAACACGTCTGTTTGGCTGGAATTCGACATAGTCTGTGCCAACGCACCTCCTGTTTTGGGCATGAGAGCATGTTTGGACTTAAATATAGTCAAACTAGTACACACTGTTGGTGTGACGCTCAAAGAAAACACAGACATCCATCCATCCATCCATCCATCCATCCATTTTCTTCCGCTTATCCGGGGTCGGGTCGCGGGGGTAGCAGCCTAAGTAGGGAGGCCCAGACTTCCCTCTCCCCAGCCACTTGGAGCAGCTCCTCTGGGGGAATCCCAAGGCGTTCCCAGGCCAGCCGAGAAACATAGTCCCTCCAGCGTATCCTGGGTCTTCCTCTGGGTCTCCTCCCGGTGGGACATGCCCGGAACACCTCACCAGGGAGGCGTCCAGGAGGCATCCTAACCAGATGCCCGAGCCACCTCAACTGGCTCCTCTCGATGTGGAGAAGCAGCGGCTCTACTCCGAGTCCCTCCCGGATGACTGAGCTTCTCACCCTATCTCTAAGGGAGAGTCCAGCCACCCTGCGGAGAAAACTCATTTCAGCCGCTTGTATCCGAGATCTTGTTCTTTCGGTCATAACCCAAAGCTCATGACCATAGATGAGGGTGGGAACGTAGATCGATCGGTAAATTGAGAGCTTTGCCTTTTGACTCAGCTCTCTCTTCACCACGACAGACCGGTACAGCGCCCGCTTCACTGCGGACGCTGCACCTATCCGCCTATCGATCTCACGCTCCAGTTTTCCCTCATTCGTGAACAAGATCCCGAGATACTTAAACTCCTCCACTTGGGTAAGGACCTCCTCCCCGACCCGGAGAGGGCACGCTACCCTTTTCCGGCTCAAGACCATGGCCTCGGATTTGGAGGAACTGATCCTCATCCCGGCCGCATCACATTCAGCTGCAAACCGCTCCAGCGAAAGCTGTAGATCACGAGCTGATGAAGCCAATAGGACCACATCATCTGCAAAAAACAGAGAAGCGATTCTAAGGCCACCAAAACGGATCCTCTCAACACCTTGGCTGCGCCTAGAAATTCTGTCCATAAAAGTTATAAACAGAATCGGTGACAAAGGGCAACCTTGGCGGAGTCCAACTCTCACCGGAAACGAGCCTGACTTACTGCCGGCAATGCGGACCAAGCTCTGACACCGGTCGTACAGGGACCTAACAGCCCATATCAATGGGCCTGGTACCCCATACTCCCGGAGTACCCGCCACAGAACCCCCCGAGGGACGCGGTCGAATGCCTTTTCCAAGTCTACAAAGCACATGTAAACTGGTTGGGCAAACTCCCACGCACCCTCCAGGACCCTGTTGAGGGTGTAGAGCTGGTCTAGTGTTCCACGACCAGGACGAAAACCACACTGCTCCTCCTGAATCCGAGGTTCGACTATCCGACGGACCCTCCTCTCCAGAACCCCTGAATAGACCTTACCAGGGAGGCTTAAGAGTGTGATCCCTCTATAGTTGGAACACACCCTACGGTCCCCCTTTTTGAATAGGGGAACCACCACCCCAGTCTGCCAATCCAAGGGAACTGCCCCCGATGTCCACGCGATATTGCAGAGTCGCGTAAGCCAACACAACCCCACAACATCCAGAGCCCTAAGGAACTCAGGACGAATCTCATCCACCCCCGGAGCCTTGCCACCGCGGAGCTTTTTAACCACCTCGGCGACCTCAGCACCAGAGATTGGAGAGCCCGACCCAAAGTCCCCAGGCTCCGCTTCCTCAGTGGAAGACGTGCCAGTAGGATTGAGGAGGTCTTCGAAGTATTCCGCCCACCGACTCACAACATCCCGAGTTGAGGTCAACAGCACGCCATCCCCACCATAAATGGTGTTGGTCGCGTACCGCTTTCCCCCCCTGAGACGCCGGATGGTGGACCAGAATCGCCTCGAAGCCGTACGGAAGTCATTCTCCATGGCCTCTCCGAACTCCTCCCACGCCCGAGTTTTTGCCTCAGCAACCACCCGAGCCGCATGCCGCTTGGACTGCCGGTACCTATCTGCTGCTTCCGGGGTCCCACAGGCCAAAAAGGCCCAATAGGACTCCTTCTTCAGCTTGACAGCATCCCTCACCGCCGGTGTCCACCACCGGGTTCGAGGGTTGCCACCACGACAGGCACCAACAACCTTGCGGCCACAACTCCGATAAGCTGCCTCGACAATAGAGGCGCGAAACATGGCCCACTCGGGCTCAATGTCCCCCGCCTCCCTCGGAACGTGTTCAAAGCTCTCCCGGAGGTGGGAGTTAAAGCTCCGTCTTACGGGAGACTCTGCCAGACGTTCCCAGCAGACCCTCACAATACGTTTGGGTCTGCCAGGTCTGACCGGCATCCTCCCCCACCATCGGAGCCAACTCACCACCAGGTAGTGGTCAGTTGACAGCTCCGCCCCTCTCTTCACCCGAGTGTCCAGGACATGCGGCCGCAGATCAGATGAGACGACAACAAAGTCGATCATTGAACTACGACCTAGGGTGTCCTGGTGCCAAGAGCACATATGGACACCCTTATGCCTGAACATGGTGTTCGTTATGGACAATCCATGACGAGCACAGAAGTCCAACAACAGAACACCACTCGGGTTCAGATCAGGGGGGCCGTTCCTCCCAACCACACCCCTCCAGGTCTCACTGTCATTGCCCACGTGAGCGTTGAAGTCCCCCAGCAGAACAAGGGAGTCCCCAGGAGGCGCACCCTCCAATACCCCCTCCAAGGACTCCAAAAAGGGTGGGTAATCTGCGCTGCCGTTCGGCGCATAGGCACAAACAACAGTCAGAGCCCGTCCCCCCACACGTAGGCGAAGGGAGGCTACCCTCTCGTTCACCGGGGTGAACCCCAACGTACAGGCACCAAGATGGGGGGCAACAAGTATGCCCACTCCTGCTCGGCGCCTCTCACCAGGGGCAACTCCAGAGTGGAAGAGTGTCCAACCCCTCTCAAGGAAACTGGTTCCAGAGCCAGAGCCATGCGTTGAGGTGAGTCCGACTATTTCTAGCCGGAACCTCTCAACCTCACACACTAGCTCAGGCTCCTTCCCCACCAGAGAGGTGACATTCCATGTCCCAATGGCCAGCTTCTGTAGCCGAGGATCAGACCGCCAGGGTCCCCGCCCTCGGCCACCACCCATTCCACAATGCACCCGACCCCTTTGGCCCCTCCCACAGGTGGTGAGCCTATGGGAAGGGGGACCCACGTCTCCTCTTCGGGCTGTGCCCGGCCGAGCTCCATGGGTGAAAGCCCGGCCACCAGGCGCTCGCCAACGTGCCCCTCCTCCGGGCCTGGCTCCAGAGTGGGGCCCCGGTGACCCGCGTCCGGGCGAGGGAACATTGTTTCCATTTATATTATTCATCATAAGGGGTCTTGTGGGCTGCGCTTTGTCTCGTCCCTCACCTAGGACCTGTCTGCCTTGGGTGACCCTACTAGGGGCATAAAGCCCCTGACAGCATAGCTCCTAGGATCATTGGGACACTCAAACCCCTCCACCACGGTAAGGTGGCAGCCCAGGGAGGGCTGAATTGGACGAGATGGAGAAAAACGACATCATACAGAGAGTCACAGAACCAACTGAATGGGTGAATGCTCTCGTCGTCGTAGAAAAGCCTAAGACTAAAAAGCTGAGAGTCTGTCTGGATCCACGTCCACTAAACAAAGCGATCCAGAGACCACACTACCCACTACCGACCTTGGACGACGTAACACCAAAACTGGCTGGAGCAAAGTATTTCAGCGTGTTGGACGCCAGGTCAGGATACTGGACAATTAAACTCAACGAAGAATCATCGATGTTGACCACTTTCAACACAATTTATGGCAGGTATCGCTTCAAAAGACTGCCATTTGGGATCATCTCAGCTCAAGATGAGTTCCAGAGAAGAGTGGATGAAGCCTACGAGGGACTGCCAGGCGTGGCTACCATCGTGGACGACATTTTAGTGTACGGAAGCACTAAACAAGAGCACGACGCAAACCTACACTCAGTTTTGGAGAGGACCCGCCAAAAGGGTATAAAACTGAACAAAGACAAAAGCGTAATTTGTGTACCCGAAGTCAACTATTTTGGACACACGTTGACCTGTGATGGTATTCGTCCAGACCCCAACAAGATTGAGGCCATCAGAGACATGCCACCGCCTCAAAACAAGTCTGAACTAGAAACCATACTGGGCATGGTCACCTACCTCGCAAAGTTTGCACCACGACTGTCAGAAGTGACTGCGCCGCTCCGAGAACTCCTGAAAGAAAAGAACGAGTTCGTATGGGACACAAACCAAGAAGCCGCTTTCAAGTGTGTGAAAGATCTACTCACAACAGAACCAGGTCCAGTACTCCAGTACTTCGACCACAAAAAGGAAGTAAAGCTGCAAGTAGATGCTTCAAAGTACGGTTTAGGCGCCGTATTGCTACAAGATGAAAAACCAGTAGCCTACGCATCTAAAACCCTCAACGAGACTGAAGTAAACTACGCACAGATTGAGAAAGAACTCTTTGCAGTACTCTTTGGCTGTAAACGTTTTCACCAATACCTGTACGGACGTCAGGTAATCGTTGAATCGGACCACAAACCACTGGAGTCAATTATGCGAAAACCCCTCGCAGCTGCTCCTCCAAGACTTCAACGAATGATCATACAGCTACAGAGGTACGACATCGTCATCGTACACAAACCAGGCAAGCATATACCCGTCGCAGACACGTTATCCAGAAAGCCCACTGCACGCCACGATCCTTCATTAAGCGAAGGTATGGACTTCCAAGTGCACACTGTGATGGACAATGCACCTGTGAGCGACCGCAAAATGATGGAAATCAGAGACGCTACAGCAAGAGATGAACAACTCATACTCTTAAAGAGAATGATCCAGTCGGGTTGGCCAGAATCAGCCAAGAAATGCCCACAAGCTGTTTCAGAATACTGGAACATTAGACATGAGCTCTCAGAAGCTAATGGTATTCTTTTAAAAGGTGAGAAAATTGTTATTCCAAATGTGTTGAGAACTGAAATGTTGTTACGTATACATACAGGGCATTTAGGAATGGACAAATGTAAACAGAGAGCTAGAGATGTATTGTTTTGGCCAGGTATGGGAAAACAAATAGAGACACTAGTTGGGTCATGCGACATCTGTTTGGAGCACAGAAGCTCACTCCCAAAAGAACCAATGGTTTCTCACCCAATACCAGACCAACCTTGGCAAGCTGTAGCGACAGACCTGTTCAAATGGAACAACATCGACTACATCGTCACTGTAGACTACTACAGCAGGTACTTTGATGTGGAAAAAATTCCCAACCTCACATCATCAGTGGTTATTCAAAAACTAAAAGCCACATTCGCCAGATTTGGAATTCCACAGACTGTAGTAAGTGACAATGGACCCTGTTACAGCTCACAAGAATTCAAAAACTTCGCCAAAGCATGGGACTTTGAACACATAACAAGCAGCCCCATGTACCCACAGAGCAACGGGTTGGCAGAAAGAACTGTGAGAACTGTCAAGGCTCTCATGGAGAAAGCACACATGAAGAGAACAGACCCCTACCTCAGCCTGTTGGAATACAGGAACACCCCAGTTGATGGATTCAAATCACCAGCACAACTGCTGATGAGCAAGAGACTTCGCTCAATCCTTCCATCCACGAAAGAGCAACTACAACCTGAACTAACTCGCCAGAGCGACATGCGCCGCAGAAGACAGAGATGTCAAAAGCGACAAAAGTGGTACTATGACAGAACTGCCAAACCACTGCCAGCACTGCCACCGGGATCTGCTGTTCGTTTTCAACTGCCAGATGTTACTTGGAAACCAGCAACTGTCATTGGACCAGCAAAGACTAATCGCTCATACCACATCAAGACGGAAGATGGTTCTGAAATCAGAAGGAACAGACGGCATCTGATTCCAACTCCCGATGTCACCACACCAGACTATCCAGAACCAGAACCACCAAACATTGCACAACAAACAGGCATGGACAGTGAAGAAAGTTCAGAGTACACACCTCTGATACAAACCCGATCAGGTCGAGTGGTGAGACCCAGAAACATTTTGAATTTGTAAAAAAAAAAAAATGCTTGTGAAATGTATGTTCAAGAATTGTGAAAAAAAAAAAAAAAAAAAAATACTTGTAAAATGTATGCTCAAATTTTGCATTTACAGCAGGTGTTGTGTTAAATGTCATGTGTAGAGATTTTGTATTGGTTATAGATTTTGATACAATAGGTTCTGATTAGTATGTGTTATAGAAGGACATTTATTTTTATTTCAAAAAAAGGGAGATGTAATATCCTGTCACGTACATATACGTGCTTACGTTAGAATGTACGTGATGACGTAGTTACGTAGTTGACACAACTTTACGTTAGTTACGTTGTTGTTGTACTGACCAGATGAATGGCGGACATGTTGAATAAAAGCTCGCAGTGAACCAGACTGAATCTTCAACCATCCTTCGATCCTGTCGGTAATCGTGCACATTAAAGATAGCTGTATCAAAGATGGACAGCTGATCTTTTACACTTCCTACCTGTCTCTCTAATTACTGTTGCTGTAGTAGCCCAGTCACTTGGAAGCTCTTTCTTACCACCCAGAGCCTTTAACAGCTCGTCTCTGAATTTCTCACAACATTCTTCCTTCTTTAGCTTCCACCATTTGGTCTTCTTCTCTGATTTTACTCTTTTTCTCTTCTTCACAACAACAGTCATTCTACACACAACCATCCGATGCTGTCTGGCCACGCTCTCCCCTGCCACAACCTTACAGTCTCCAATCTCCCTCAGGTTTCCTCTTCTACACAGAATGTAGTCGACCTGTGTACTCCTTCCTCCACTCTTATAGGTCACTCTATGTTCCTCCCTCTTTTGGAAATAGGTATTG